>JAWPHD010008272.1:0-117278 GCA_037043455.1 Cyrtodaria siliqua
TATGAGTAGAGGATGACCTCATTAGTCTAGAGGATGGAAAACCCTATTATGTGTGTCTAAAGGATGGACAATGCATAAAGATACTCTCGAATAATGAAAACAAAAATATAAACAAATGTTCCACTGATGGCAAACAAGTGGAGACATGGTTATGAACATAGGTTAATCATTATGGCAATGTGCACGTGTCTACATGGAGTGTCGACACTGTTTGACTACAGGGACTGTGGACAGTGTCAGTTCCTGACTTTGTGTAACCTGAAACGGAGTTACCATCTATAAAACACTTACTGTAAGAGCAACTAGAAATGTGCCCATGGCACAGGCACGGATGCCCTTGCTATTGCTTCACATAGTAATAAGGAAACTGTCTGTCAGACATTTAGTATGTACATGTTTACTATTCCAAGGGGACTTTGGAATTACTGATACAATGGGGCTGATTATCGAACCTGGCTCAGACAGTGTGCCCTTATACAATCTGACCAAGTTTTGAGAAGATTGGACAACAATTACCCAAACTAGAATTATCACTGAAAGTGATTAATACCTTGTCACATAAACATGGCAACCACAAGAAAACAATGGTAGGGCCACAAGTTATTACAACATTAGAAATCCGGCCCTCCCGCTACAAAATATTCATACAATTTAGACAATGGCAAACAAATTATTTAAACTACAAAACATGAAATAAACAGGAAAACAAATAATGAGAGAGAGAGAGAGAGAGAGAGAGAGAGATGGGGAAGAGGAGAGGAGAGAAAGTTTTCAATATTGTTAGTGATCAGGGAAGAAGAGTTAACAAAAATTTGCGCGTTACACCGTTCAAGTCAAAGATGTATTTAAGTGTAATAAAAAGAGACATGGTCATGAAGAGGATGCATTAAAATTGTTTAAATTTAAGACAAACCCAAATTAGCAGGTTCCTCAGAGTTGACTTTAGCATTTTTATGGTCTTAAACCCTTGTACCAATTTTTTTTTAAATCCGTCGACCCTTCATGAGTTATTGGTCAAATTCTAAGTTGAAAAGGGGCCATAACTTCGTCAAAAATTGGTGGTTTGTAACCAAAGTCGAACTTGACTTGTATTTTATGGTGTTATACCCGTGTACCAAATATTATTTAAATCCGTCGACCCTTTCATGAGTTATCGTCCGGACACCGTTTTTTGGGCAAATTCTAAGTTGAAAAGGGGCCATAACTTCGTCAAAAATTGGTGGTTTGTAACCAAGTCGAACTTGACTTGTATTTTATGGTGTTATACCCCTGTACCAAATATTATTTAAATCCGTCGACCCTTTCATGACTTATCGTCCGGACACCGTTTTTTGGGCAAATTCTAAGTTGAAAAGGGGCCATAACTCCATCAAAAATTGGTGGTTTGTAACCAAAGTCGAACTTGACTTGTATTTTATGGTCTTAAACCGGTGTACCAAAAATTATTTAAATCCGTCGACCCTTTCATGAGTTATCGACCGGAAACCTTTTTTTTTAGCAAATTCTAAGAGGAAAAGGGGCCATAACTCCGTCAAAAATTGGTGGTTTGTAACCAAAGTTGAACTTGAACTGTATTTTATGGTCTTAAACCCGTGTATCATAAAATATTTAAATCCGTCGACTCTTTCATGAGTTATCGTCGGGAAACCGTTTTTTGGGCAAATTCTAAGTTGAAAAGGGGCCAGAACTCCGTCAAAAATTGGAGCAGTGCTTGACACAGATGGTCCTCTCCTAGGCGAGTGAAATTTGATCTCTGCTGGCCCAAACAATATTCTTTGGGCGAGTGCATAGTTTGCTTTTTTAAATAGATGCAAGCACGCACTGTTCAACATGTCGATACGGCAAAAGCCAGTCAGTGCGTACGACACTCGCCAACCGCTTGTAGCAATACAATTTCCGCATATTAGGAACACAAACTGCACATCATAGACTGGGACTCGCAGGTCCATTATCAGTATCCAAGTAGCTAGCGCGAGCCACGGCGGATACGATAGTCGATCGGGAACACGTCTATACACACCAGTGTCTATAAATAAACGGAGCGATGTGGTTGGCTGATCGGTTGTTCATTGGTCTCCTGACATGCCGCGTCTGATTGTACACGATACTTAGCGAAGATTTTGGGAACCAGCGTTGGGAATTCCGCGGGAATCTCCATGCATACGAAAAGATCAACAAACCACAAAGGAAAGAATGGCGTCAAATTCAGATTTGCTGTCAAAGTTATATGTTGATACAATACAATTCTCCACAGCGCCTTTAAGCACCGTTATTTGCGTTGTCCTTGAAATTAGCGCGGTCTTTTAAATCCCAAGCGCGGTGCTTTGATTTACAAGATTCATGTTGATTATCGTCTGACACATACACCATAACCAGACCCTCTACACAGGATGTTAGTCACGCGCTATCGGTGTGAAATACTACACCTCAAGGACAAGTGTGTACAGTTGTATAAACCAGCCAAATCAGGCAGAGATACGGTGTTTTCGCATTGCGTTAGCTGTGTATCACTTGACTTTATTGTTGATCATTATTATGTCTCGACAAACAAAACTTGATGGGATTAATTAGATAAGATCAAGCGATGTGACATACTTGATTGGATAATGTGATTTAAATACATGATGAGTGATTATTAATGAGTTGTTAAAAAAAATACGATGTTTTGAAGTTAATTAAGTTAAACTGGGTTACTTCACTATAAAATGTCCGATGTTTCTATTAATTTATCGTAACAAAACGTCGAAGCAAAGTAGTAAGAGACCCTTAGATGGGGGAATTGGCAAGTTTTAAGAAATGTTGAGGCTGCACCTACTGTCTGTGACTCAGCATCTGAACCAGTCGCAAAAAGAGCCAGGGTCAGACTGACCGGGTTCAATCCAGACTCGGAGAAAGACTTCAAATGGGTTGAGAAAATGGTTAGTAAATAAATACATGTAATTTAAGGGCAATCAATGTAAAGTGTATTATTCAAATGCAGATATTGTAAAGTGTATGGTAGCTGATTATGGTCTAAATTTAATGGATAAAGTGTTTGTTGTATTGGGGTATATTTATGTACAGATTATATTATTTCATGTTGTAGTTTGTACTAGGGTATCAAAAAAATTTGGGCCACCAACATTCAATTTGGGCCAGTGGGTCCAAATTTTTACTGGCCCAAGCAAAAAATTTCAAAAAAGTGTCAAGCACTGTTGGTGGTTTGTAACCAAAGTCGAACTTGACTTTACTTTTATGGTGTTATACCCGTGTACCAAATATTATTTAAATTCATCAACCCTTACATGAGTTATCGTCCGGAAACCAACAGACCGACCGACGGACCGACCGACTGACAAGCTCACTCCTATATACCCCACCAAACTTCGTTTGTGGAGGTATAATTAAGAGTCCAGACACTATTTCTGACACGGACACCAGGAATAAGTGGATGGTCTTCTTCCACCACAAAAAATTGGCCATCATACATAGCCCAAAATGTCCTGAAAAATGACGTTGAGCACCAAACAAAGCAAAAAAAACATCGTTTCACGAATGGTGGGAGCATTAAAATACCTGACATTGTGAATTTCCATGCTGATCTGACATTATACCATACAGAAATATTTAACACTCAGAATAGGTGTTTATGATCAATGTATACTTTGTATTTGGATACATGAGTATTGGTTTACTCTGTTTCCTATCATGACCCTCAGTATACCTTGGATTATTATAAAAAGTACTTGAATGTATAAACACATTACTCATCCTTCACATTATAATACGTCTCCGCTACATATTTCATTTTATCACAAACCTTGCGGTGTGGTGCGCAATGAAGCTATGACATAAGTATCGCAACACAGTAGTGTAATAAATATGCAAAGGACAGCCTAATCATCTATTGGTCTTTTCCATTCAGCTAGGCGTGTAATCAGAACTGCCTTGTCGATTTCAAAACTACACACCACATCAGTAATAAACATGATGTTATCTCTTTGAAGACCGACGCCTTAATGGAGTAACAAATGACCTGACCATATTATTTAAAAGACAAACAAGTCATGTGACGTTTATATACTTTATTCTTTTATATATAAATATAAAACTATGCTAATTACTGGGATACGGAATTCGATCAGGCCGTTCTGATTGATCAGTGTGGTAAGGAGATGACCGAATCAATGGAATTCATATAGGCAGGTACATTAATAAAAGTATGAAATTTTTGGAGTTACGTGATACCTAAAATCTGATCGGGGGCGTTTAAATGGGGGTATATATAAACATAATACACAAATGTAGAGACAAATAATAGCTGACTTACCCACACTTGTATCTGGAACCAATTATCATGTTGTTACAGCTGTCACAGAATACCCCATCATGACTGTATACGGCTGGAAAACAAGAATCAAGTTTGAAAAGAAATATATACCGAGATAAGGGTTCAGATGACAAAGAAGCTTCCGATGACAAAGAAACATACTCCGAGATAAGGGTTCAGATGACAAAAAAAGCTTCCGATGACAAAGAAACATACTCCGAGATAATGGTTCAGATGACAAAGAAAGCTTCCGATGACAAACAAACATACTCCGAGATAAGGGTTCAGATGACAAAGAAAGCTTCCGATGACAAAGAAACATACTCCGAGATAAGGGTTCAGATGACAAAGAAAGCTTCCGATGACAAAGAAACATACACCGAGATAAGGGTTCAGATGACAAAGAAAGCTTCCGATAACAAAGAAATATACACCGAGATAAGGGTTCAGATGACAAAGAAAGCTTCCGATGAAAAAGAAACATACCCTGAGATAAGCTTCTGATGACAAAGAAATATACAAAGTCAATATACATAGACAAGAAGAATTATACACAGAGATTAAATGAAAAAGAAATAAAGTTTCTGATGACAAAAAAATATACACCGACACAAAACCTTTGACAACAAAAAAATATACGCTTTGATAAAGCTTCTGATGACAAAGAAAGCTTTTGATGTCAGGACAAAAAAATATACACCGTCACTGAGAAAAAGCTTCTGATGACTTCTGGCATACATTTCAACTTTATAAATCATTTTAAGCATGTAACTAATTTTGCAAGCCAAGCTGTTGTATGGATATTAAGTTCAGTGAATATCGTCAAATATTACACTTACGATACTCTCCTCCTACGCCGAGATTCTTGGTGGACCCTGCTGTTGTAGAGGTGGTTCCTAATTGAGTCTGTGTGGATCCCTGATGGGATTCAATCACAGCCCCATCAAGTCCCTTCAGAACGTGTTTCACCGTCTTCCTGGTAACGTCACGAACAATTTCGGACCGTAGCTCTTTTTTCAGCTGAAAAATAGGATTTTCTGTTAGTCTGACAACATTTTTTTGAAAAGTCTTTCTCTCTTGCTTCGTTTTACTATCAAAACTCAGTACCAGGCTTACCAACAGCTACTGTTACAAAGGTTGTAAACCGGGGCTCTTGTCTAACAATACAAGATCTTTTACATGGCTACAGTATTTCCCTCCCTGTACATGGGACCACAGGCTTTAAAATGGACACTTGCCATATCAAGGTATTGAAGACATGCATTTGGGTACTACCACAACTGTCAAAGAACCTGGTACCTTTTCTGTGAGAGACAAGTGTGCTAATGCATCGACCACTGCAACTCCAAAAGCAAAGTTTAGACACCTAACATAGCTTTACAATGACACTGCTTTCTTTTTAACAGTATATACTATATTATCTAAGGCCAGCAGGAGAATCTTATTTCTCAACCCTTAACTCCCTACGTATATATAATGGACAGTTCTTTCTTTGAATTAAAACCATTCCATTTATGTGACAAAGGGGTGTTTTGGGGAAAATGACAGATCAGCAGCTGGTCATTCCTGATCTGGGTTTACAATGGACGCAAAGGCTATTGCAGTCGTGCTTAGCGGGTTAAGGGTTAAAATCAGTGGAGTGTAGCTGGTGGCAAGCCCGGAGGGACCCCATTATTTCCATCTAACAACAAAATATAATTTATTAGAATGACATCAAAATTCCAAACTTTAGCCATAAATGCGACAAAACAGTAACTAATCTGTTTCGAATTTCACTTGTCTCATCGTAAAAGTAAACCATGCTTAAAACATTTTAAACATGAATAGTTGAGTCGAAAAACAAACCTGGGTCATAAACGCCACAAAGTCTGAGTACTGAAGAAGCTCGCCGATTCTTCCACTGCTGTCTTCACTGGCCCTTGTGGATGGCTGTATATCAATCTGTTCAATTTTCGGTGCACGAGTCAGTTGTAGTCTTTGTTCGTCAACTTGTAGCTCTGGTTGCTCGTCCTCTTCTCTCTGGACTTGACGTTTTGGCTAGGAAAAAAATAATATATACTCACAAGTCGCTGTCAACATGTTGTGATTATAGACGGATAATATTATGATTAATTTTCAGTTTAACGCTGATTTGTTCTTAAGCTTAGTGTTGTTCTATAGCTTGGCTCTGATTTGTCCTTTAGCTTAGCTCTTGTTTATTGTTTAGCTTATCTCTGGTTTGTTCTTTATCTTATCTCCGGTTTGTTCTTTAGCTTAGCTTTGTTGTTTTTCTTTATCTAAGCTCTGTTCGTCTAGGTTTGGTTTATTGTTTAGCTTACCTCTGGTTTGTTCCTTAGGTTAGCTTTGGGTTGTTCTTTAGCTAAATTCTGGTTTATTCTTTATCTTAGCTCTGTGTTGTTGTTTTGCTTAGCTCTAGTTTATTCTTCAGTTTAGCTCTGGGTTGTTCTTTAGTTTAGCTTCCGTTTATTCTTTAGCTTAGCTGTGTTGTTCTTCAGTTTAACTCTGGCTTATTCTTTAGTTTAGCTCTATGTTGTTCTTTATCTTAGCTCTGGTTTGTTCATAAGCTTAGCTTTGGTTTATTCTTTAGCTTAGCACTGGGCTGTTCTTTAGTTTAGCTCCGTGTTGTTCTTTAGTTTAGCTTTTTTTTTCTTTTTTTTTTTACCTTGGCTATAGTTGCTTTAGTTTATTCCTTAGCTTAGCTCTGTGTTGTTCTTTAGGTCTGCTATCGCTTAGTTGTTACTTTATCTGTTGTATTTTGTTCAGTTAACTCTGGTTTATTATTTAGGCCTGCAGTTGTTTAGTCTTTACTTTTGCTGTTGTTGTTTTTTGTTTAGTTAAGTCTGGCTTACTCTTTAGGCTTACTATTGTTAGGTAATGACTATAGCTATTGCTTTTTGTTTAGTTACATTTGGTTATTCTCTTTTTCTGGTTTATTCTTTAGTTCAGATTTGGTGTATTCTTTCATCTAGCTTTGGTTTATTCTTTAGCTAACAATTTAGTCACATGTATGGTAATTGACCGACAACTGTCTAAATTATAACAAGTGTTATATATGTAGAAACAACCACTTGACACTAATTAATGGCAATATAAGAGCAGTTAATATTTAAAACAGATCTCTTTCTGCAAGCAACCAACTTTCAAAGTATTTCATTTTGCACATCCTGTTTAACCCTTAACCCGCTAAGCATGACTATAATAGCCTTTGCATCCATTGATTGAAACCCAGATCAGCCTGCAAGGGTTTACAATGTCTGGCTGCTGATCAGTCATTTTCCCCAAAACAACACCTCACATAAATGGAATGGTCTTAACTCAAAGATAAACAGTCCATTATATATATGTAGCGGGTTAAGGGTTAATATCCGAACATATAGGTCATCATGTATACATGCCTGATAATTATTGATTTTTCACACACTTCCAGTATCTCAAGATATGTCTTTTAGAACAAATCCATTCCTAACGCATTTTTTTTCCACGTTTTCTTTTTTTATATCGCATTTCAAGCAGTCGACTGGAAATGAGTTTTTTCAGTTGACATTTGTTTTAACCCTTCCCTCCCACGTAGAATCTTGCAGTTATAATATCACTCAAGCATTAACACCATTTTCAAAATGCCAAATATACTTTTGGCCAAAATAAAATAGTTTGTAGAGAAGCAATTGCAGACAATTGGGTAAAAATTAAAATTGAAACCATTTTTGTTATTTTATAATCCTCACCTCCCACACTGAAGTATCTGGGTGCAAACAAAACTGTGCATCTTCACTAAGACCGGGAAGCATTATCTTTTCCTCATCTGTCCTGGGTTCTATCTTTTCCTCATCTGTCCTCGGTTCTATACCGTCAACTTTACAATCGTCAGTTCTGTTTTCAGCTGTCAAGAGAACAAAGTAAAACTGATGTTGATTATTTACAAATAAGGGACACCCTTGAAATATGCATCAGGCATTGAATTCTGTGTGTGTGTGTATGTGTGAAGTTCTAAGGTTTATAGTCCCTCTACCATATGTGCCAAGAGGAGAATCCCCTAAGACATAGCATTGGTCAAGCATTTAAATTAGCACCTTGATCTATTTGAACTGTATAATTTTCTTCAAACCTGCAAGAGTTGTTACACAATTGGTAAAAATAAACAAACTCCTCTAACAGGTATAGTTGAAGGGACAATGTCCGTAACTTTTAGCTTATAAATCACACACTAATCACGTTCACAAACTTTACACACTAAACACTACTGAATATTTACAAATTAAAAGCCAAATTATTTGACGGAATTCAATCGCGGTCCAAAAAAAGAAGTACCGCTTCGTGAGTTTGAACTCGCAGCCCAAACTAAAATTATACTTGCGGGTAATAATAGTGAGCGCGCAATAGTCGATGTAGCTCCCAACTGAGCTGAACGGGCAATACATATTACGCAATACCTACCATGCAGAAAACCTAATGTGCTAATGGAAGTCACATGATCAACAGAAAAGGTAAATAATGTGGGTCCCATATTATTTACAAATGATAATTAAAACTTCTTTTTTTTTAAACTCATGAATGTATTACTAGACTATTTTGGGTCTGTGCTCATGTTTTCATGTATACATTTCACTGAATAAAAGTCAGACAGTTATTTGGTTATGTTAAATATCTGCTTACTTACGGACATTGTCCCTTTAACATGGATTATTGTTTAATGTTATTAAGACACTTCTCATAATTATGGCAGTTCTTACTCATCCTGATTTCTGAATGGTAAAATATTTACATTTGATAAAGATGTTTATATGATTAATTTCCTGTACTGATTTTATCTCAGTCGTACACACATAAACAAAATTAATGTAACGATAACAGGATTTCATTATGCTTACAGCTTTTTTGTATGTTCGTTCTCCTGCATATCAATTTTCCTTATCTCCAATTTATTTTAACTTCATTCAAACACGCTTTACAATATACCGTTGTTAACGTGTACACACCTTTGTGTACAACTGATGCTGTATTTCTGAGATAAGAGCAGGATTCAGACTGCACTGATCAAACACTGATAATGACATTTGTTGTTAAACAGTTTGTTAACACATTATTTAGGTTATAAGGGCCCTCTCAGAGAAAGGAAGAGCGTATGGAAACCATGCCACAGTATTTTTACACCCTTTTGGGAATAGTAGTGGAAACCATTCAATTGGGAAAATTCGCGTTGTTTTGCCTTAAGTTGGAAGTTTTTCACTATCAAAAAAAGCTAAAAATTTAAAACAAAGAAAAAAGAAAATTCTGGTAATGTTTTGTAAAGATCAGATGAAAAATAAAGGCCCTATCGCCTTAACAAGGCAAAATATAGCATTTTTAATGAAATCACTGATACATTCTCTATTAGTATTTCATAACTCTTCCCCTAAGGGTGCCCTTTGGTGACGAATTAGCGTGATCTGTGCATATTTTCGTGCAACGCGTATGTGGATGTTGTAAAAAGTGGGAAGATGTTCCAAAATCATTAGTCGTACATCCTTGATACTTAGTATACATGTTCGCAATCATGAACCCCACACATTGATGTAGGTTCGATAATTATAGATTATTATATGACTGTTTTCATATCAGCCACTGTATCATCCCTGAGACCCTATATGTGCCCGAGGGCTTTAGCCTCTAGATATAATTCCTACACATCTGATCTCTAAACTTTGGTATATTGTGCGACATACCAGGCTTAGGGTTTGATTTATTCATTATAATGGTATATCGCACACTTTTTCACAGTTTTGAGATCATATGGGCTGAAAACACGACATGCTTCTGATCGACAAACTATTGTATATTGTGTGATATATCACACTTATAGATTATTTGGACTTGATATAACATTTGTGTTAACGTTAATTTTAATTCAAACATGGCAGATGCTATTTTCAGTATACACAAGCAATTACAACAGTCTGGTAAAATATACCATAAAAAATGAAGTGGGTGGGGTAAATCAACATCTCTTTTAACGTATTTTGGTCATATTGTGTATATTATAAACTGATACACTGTAATTCAATTAGATGTATGTTTGTTTATCAGGTGTATGTATGCCAGTCATTTAAATGACTTTTGATGTAATAAATAAAACCAAACCAAATACATCTATCTTTTTCTGAAATAAAATGATGGGTCTTTTACATTTTTAATTGTTAACTCTTTTAGATGTTTAATGTCACCTATACTTTTTATCACATTTATTTGATAACCTTATAATTCTCTATTATATACCAGTTTATTACAAATTTCTTATTTCTATAAGTTTGTCTTGTCCAAAATTTGCCCAAAAATGCAATTTTCTGTGATTTTTTTGTTTCATTAGAAGGTGTGCTGAAATTGAAAACTTTAAAGATTTCTCTTATTTTTATTATTTTAAGGATTTTCTTACTTTTGTATTGATACCTGTTTAGCTTCTCATAACTTTTTTTTATTTTCTTGTATTTTTTTAACTAAAATATTGGGTGATTTCTAAAGCCATATTTTCAGCTGATTCTGAATTTAAAACCTGGGCTTTGGAGGTGTATTATTGCTAAAAAGTTAAATCACCAACACGTCATTATTTTTCCAGAAACTTACTAGTAAAATGTTAGTCTTCATAAAAAACAGGGAAATTAAAAATTCTTGTTATATGATATTCACCACAGGGCACCCTTAAAGTATATATATATGTTTTTTCAATTGGGAATTTTTTTCACTCCAATTGCGAAACAAGAGGTCAATGACCTTGAAGCTCTACTGATAGGTTTTTGATAGCTAGATCAGCATTCCTGTGAAGTTTCATGCAATCTGTCAAGTAGTTTCAGAGGAATAGTCGCTATAAGTTTTTACTATATAACTATGTAAACAAAGATGGCTGTGGCAGGCATGTTTAATGTCAAATCAAAATAATTTTCAACAAGGACCAACATCATGACGTCATGCTGATCATTTTAGAAAAAGTCCCATATCAATATCACTTTCAGTTTTCAAGAAGTAGTCGCTACAAATTTAAAATCTTTTTTTGGCCGTGGTGTCCATCTTGAATTTCCGGCCAACCTGAGATCAACTAGATATCAAGAGCAACATACCTGTGAAGTTTCATGAAAATCCGTCACCTAGTTTCAGAGGAGTAGACGCTACACGCTTGTACTATATAACTCCATGTAAACAAAGATGGCCGCTGGCAGCTATGTTTAATGTTCAATCAAAATAATTTTCGACAAGGATCAACATCATGTCATGCTGGTCATTTCAGAAAAAGTCCAATATCAATATCACTTATAGTTTTCAAGAAGTAGTCGGTACAAACTTGCTGTTTAAAAATCTATTTTTAGACGTGGCGGCCATCTTGAATTTCCGGCCAGCCTGAAATTTTGCTAGGATCAATAAGACATCAAGAGCAACATTCCTGTGAAGTTTAATGAAAATCCGTCAAGTAGTTTCAGAGGTCTAGTCCCTACAATTTTTTATTATATAACTCTATGTAAACAAAGATGGCCACTGGCAGCCATGTTTAATGTTGAATAAAAATAATTTTTGACAAGGATCAACACCATGTCTTGCTGATCATTTTAGAAAAAGTCCCATATCAATATCAGTTATAGTTTTCAAGAAGTAGTCGCTACAAACTTGTTTTTTAAAAATCTACTTTTAGCCGTGGTGGCCATCTTGAATTTCACATCAACATGAATTTTTGCTAGGATCAACTAGACTTCATGGGCAACATTTCTATATAGTTTCATGAAAATCCATCCAGTAGTTTCAGAGGAGTAGTCGCTACAAAAAAAGTTTACGGACGGACAGACGGACACTGCACCACGGCATAAGCTCTGCTGATCTCTGATCAGTTGAGCTAAAAACACATACTTTTTGCCATTGGGAATGGCAACGTTTTTGATACCACTTATATAAGGAAAAAGATCTCTGTACCATCCTTCTCTTACTATCGAAATATTTCCCAGTTTCTTTTTACATGCTCTGAAAATCAACAGATTGAGTTAGAGAAATGTTGAGTTACCCCGTGTCTCCACATCAGGCATGGGGATAGCCACACTGGAATCGGGGCAAATCTCTCTCAGCTGCAATGGCTCTGTGAATAAAATAACACCATTTTATTTCTTATTTTCCTTTATAACGTTTTCAAGTAATGGCTCTGTGAATACAGACAATGCAATATTATTTCTCCCTTTTTTCGCCTATAATGGATTTGTGAATAAGTGCAAAACATGATTTTATTTCTATCGAATACAGACACATATTTATTTCTAATTTTATTTCCCTAATTACAGGCAACATGCTTTTATTTTAGATTTTACTCCCTAAAATTACTCGTGTCAACACAAATATTTTTATATATTTTTCTGTAATGACTAACAACTGAAGGTCCATCTTATTTTGTTTGAGAATACCGGTTACATTTTTTTGCAACTTAAAGGTTAGCTGTATCGACTTTCTATACATACCATCATCAGAGTCATCTGGCATCCTGAACACAACCGCCTCAGCAGCTAGCGGCATCACCTTTAACTGGAGAGTATCAGCGGAAGCCTTGGCAACCTGACATGAAGGAATGATGAAATTATCGAACAATTCTTTCTGACTTGAGTAAAAAACAAGAGGTCAATGACCTTGAAGCTCTACTGATAGGTTTTTATAGCTAGATCAGCCTTCCTGTGAAGTTTCATGAAAATCTGAAAAGTAGTTTCAGTAGTAGTCGCAACAAGTTTTTACTATATAACTCTATGTGAAACAAAGATGGCCGCTGCCAGCCATGGTTAATGTTAAATCGAAACGATTTTCGTCAAAGATCAACATCATGTCATGCTGATCATTTTAAAAAAAAGTCCCATATCAACATCACTTATAGTTTTCAAGAAGTAAGTGCTACAAACTTGTTTTTTAAAGATCTATTTTTAGCCATTGTGACCATCTTGAATTTCTGGCAGACCTGAAATTTTCCTAGGATCAACTAGACATCAAGAGCAACATTCCTGTAAAGCTTCATGAAAATCTGTCAAGTAGTTTAATAATTTTCGACAAGGATCAACATCATGTCATGCTGATCATTTTAGAAAAAGTCCCATATCAATATCACTATAGTGATATAAGTAGTTGTTACAAACTTGTTTTTTAAAAATCTATTTTTAGCTTCTGTCGCCATCTTGGATTTCACACCACCGAGAATTTTTGCCATGATCAACTAGACATCATGGGCAACATTCATGTAAAGTCCAATAAAAATCCATCCCGTAGTTTCAGAGGAGTAGTCACTACAAAAACAAGTTTATGGGCAGACGGACGATGGACACCGCACCACGGCAGAAGCTCACAGTAGTTCGGATATGTACATAATTTCGGATGGAGAAAATAACTTTTTTATAAGATATAACTGAATCAGTTTAACATCAGCAGAACTGTGCCTCATTGTGTTTAGCTGTTACAAACGGGGTAACAAAACACATTTGTTCATATAGGCCATATGGGAATAAGCATCTTCGGAAGAATTCTATTCACACCCTCCATAGATCTCCATACAAACTGATAGAAAGATGAATGAATACAGATACATGCAATATGTTTGTATTAATTATTCTATCAATCCTTCTTTATTCTATAGTAACAGTATATGTGTGTAAAGAGTTCCTTTGAATAAAACAAATAAACACCTTTACTGTGAAACAGATACTTCAACTGCATTTAGCTATAACTTAAATAATCAAAAGGCAGTGTTTTATCTACCCCTGCGTCATGCGTCAAATACGCAGTATTTTCCGATTTGACGCACACATATTGTTGCCGAAACGTACACTGACGCAGAAAAGGAGCCGTAAAATAAACGTAGTCATAAGCGATTTTCACGATATAAGTGTAAGTTATGCGCACTTGTTGCACAATGAAACAACGATTTTCATTGGCTGAATTGTATGCAATGTCCAATCAAATGAGTTGTTCCGAGATGTTGTCAGCGTTCCATGCAAAATGTCAAAAAAGCAAAAGCAGATTCAAAGCAAACAAAATTACAGTTTGGACCGCATTTGCCTCCAACCTTCACTGATGACAACAATCAATAATGTTGAGTCCCAATCAGCAAAGGACGAGGTAACCCGCAAGATAAAACGTAATTGTGTCCCGCAATGGGTGAGAACCTGGCTACGTTTTGAAAAAGAATGTGATGAATAGGAGGATTTATGTTCTGCCATGTGTAAATAAAATAAGACTTACTTAGTCCAGTGTTTTATCTTCAATTGACTACATAAAATACTTTGAGAGGTATTTTGTGTAATTAAAACAATAAAAAACTAGAAATTGTTATTGTCCATGGGACAAAAACGTATGGCTCCCCCACTCGCCCGAACAGACATAATTGACAATTCTAGGTCCAACTGTTCTCTATTGATCTGAGATCGTTTTGATATTCAATATCCATGTGACAGTAATCTACTATCTATATCAGTAAGGTCACATAAAAAAATATGTGTGGTTCAGGTAACCCAACTGACCCTATTTTTTTAAGGGGCCGACCCTAAATTTTTTTTATTTTTTTTTAAACAAATTAAAAAATAAATAAAAATAAATAATAATAATAATCAATAGGGGTCATCTACTGGTCATGACCAAGTTTGTAGTTATTGATCGGACATCGTTTTGATGTCACCGCAACCTTGACCTTTGACCCCAAAATCAATAGGGGTCATCTACTGGTCAAGACCAACCATCCTTCCAAGTCTGAGGACTCTAGGTCCAACAATTCTCTAGTTACTGATCGGACATCGTTGTGATAGTCAATGTCACTGCAATCTTGATCTTTGACCTAGTGACCCCAAAATCAATAAGGGTCATCTACTGGTCATGACCAACCATCCTTCCAAGTTTGAGGACCCTAGGTCCAACCATTCTCTAGTTATTGATCGGACATCGTTTTGATAGTCAATGTCACCGCAATCTTGACCTTTGACCTAGTGACCCCAAAATCAATAGGGGTCATCTACTGGTCATGACCAACCATGCTTCCAAGTTTAAGGACCCTAGGTCCAACCATTCTCTAATTATTGATCGGACATCGTTTTGATAGTCAATCTCACCGCAATCTTGACCTTTGACCTAGTGACCCCAAAATCAATAGGGGTCATCTACTGGTCATGACCAACCATGCTTCCAAGTTTAAGGACCCTAGGTCCAACCATTCTCTAGTTATTGATCGGACATCGTTTTGATAGTCAATGTCACCGCAATCTTGACCTTTGACCTAGTGACCCCAAAATCAATAGGGTTATCTACTGGGTCATGGACCAACCATGCTTCCAAGTTTGAGGACCCTAGGTCCAACCATTCTCTAGTTATTGATCGGACATCGCTTTGATAGTCAATGTCACCGCAATCTTGACCTTTGACCTAGTGACCCCAAAATCAATAGGGGTCATCTACTGGTCATGACCAACCATGCTTCCAAGTTTGAGGACCCTAGGTCCAACCATTCTCTAGTTATTGATCGGACATCGTTTTGATAGTCAATCTCACCGCAATCTTGACCTTTGACCTAGTGACCCCAAAATCAATAGGGGTCATCTACTGGTCATGACCAACCATGCTTCCAAGTTTAAGGACCCTAGGTCCAACCATTCTCTAGTTATTGATCGGACATCGTTTTGATAGTCAATGTCACCGCAATCTTGACCTTTGACCTAGTGACCCCAAAATCAATAGGGTTATCTACTGGGTCATGGACCAACCATGCTTCCAAGTTTGAGGACCCTAGGTCCAACCATTCTCTAGTTATTGATCGGACATCGCTTTGATAGTCAATGTCACCGCAATCTTGACCTTTGACCTAGTGACCCCAAAATCAATAGGGGTCATCTACTGGTCATGACCAACCATGCTTCCAAGTTTGAGGACCCTAGGTCCAACCATTCTCTAGTTATTGATCGGACATCGTTTTTATAGTCAATGTCACCGCAATCTTGACCTTTGACCTAGTGACCCCAAAATCAATAGGGGTCATCTACTGGTCATGACCAACCATGCTTCCAAGTTTGAGGACCCTAGGTCCAACCATTCTCTAGTTATTGATCGGACATCGTTTTTATAGTCAATGTCACCGCAATCTTGACCTTTGACCTAGTGACCCCAAAATCAATAGGGGTCATCTACTGGTCATGACCAACCATGCTTCCAAGTTTGAGGACCCTAGGTCCAACCATTCTCTAGTTATTGATCGGACATCGTTTTGATAGTTAATGTCACCGCAATCTTGACCTTTGACCTAGTGACCCCAAAATCAATAGGGGTCATCTACTTGTCATGACCAACCATCCTTCCAAGTTTGAGGACCCTAGGTCCAACCATTCTCTAGTTATTGATCGGACATCGTTTGTGACACAGACCTACAGACAGACCTACAGACAGAAAGCACAAAATCAATATGGCTCCCCTACCACACTTTGTGTGGGGGAGCCATAATGAACATAATATTTTTTTTAAAAATGTTGAGAATTGATCACCAGTTTCAATATGACGCATATGTTTGGATTTTGGCGCATTGTTTTTTGGCTGGGGGTGTCAAATGACTCGCATGTAGCCAATTGTAGATAAAACACTGAAAAGGTTATTGCCAATGGGGTGTATGTATGAATTAACAAGAAACTATTGTGCGCTTAAAATATTGCATCTCACTCACTTCTCCCTATTATCTGTCACTTCTCTCCATTTTCTTTGGAGAGAGGTCATTTCTCCCTAAAATCCAGGCCTACTTTCAACCGTGACTAGATTTACAGCAATGTCGACATTAAAGTACCTAGTTTATTTGACGTGTTCTTTTATTTATTTCTTAGACAGATGTCTGAATATTCAGACACATTCGAACATGGTCCATTTAAACTCTAGCAAATGGGGCCATTGGCACATATAGGTTATTAGCTATCCTAATCACTTCTCTCCTGGAAGTGGAGAGTATCAAAGCTCTCCTAAGAGTGGAGAGTACCAAAGCTCTCCTAGAAGTGGACAATATCAAAGCTCTCCTAGAAGTGGCGAGAATCAAAGCTCTCCAAGAGGCGGACAATATCAAAGCCCTCCAAGAAGTGGACAATATCAAAGCTTTCCTAGAAGTGAACAATATCAAAGCTCTCCTAGAAGTGGAGAGTACCAAAGCTCTCCAAGAAGTGGACAATATCAAAGCTCTCCTAGAAGTGGATAATATCAACGCTCTCCTGGAAGTAGAGAGGTTCAAATATCTCCTAGAAGCAGAGGAGCTCTCCTAAAATTGGAGAGGATCAAAGCTGTCACAGAAGTGAAGAGTAGCAAAGCTCTTCTATGAGTGCAGTTTCAAAGCATGACAAGCCCTAGTTTTAATCATGAATTACTTCCCTTAGGGTGCTTATTCTATGCTCCGACAAAATATTACACTGCTTTACTATAGGACGAAATTATTTATGGAGTTTATGCATGACGTGTCACTTTACCAAACTACAAATTGAATAAAGCCTGAAATACTAATATCCCTTAAAAATGAAGGTCATCCAAAGAGAGGTCAAGTGCCATCTTTTTGAAAACAATGTCACACATTAGGTTTTATCCAATGAAATAATGTTAAAAATAAAAGATCTAATTTTCTATTGAGGTTGGAATCACTGTTAAATTAGTAATAGTATGCCAATATGATTTTCATTAACAACAACATGTTTTTATAGGTGTTATTCTGCTTTAGTACACATGTAATATACTTACCCTAAATGCCTCAGACAGCTCGTCCTGACTTCCAATGGAAATCTGTAATGCAATATGTTTAATGAACTCTTTAATGAACTCTATAACTCTATGTAAACAAAGATGGCCGATAGTGGCCATGTTTAATGTTGAATCAAAATAATTTTCGAAAAGGATCAACATCACGTCATGCTGATCATTTTAGAAAAAGTCCCATATCAATATCACTTATAGTTTTCAAGTAGTTGCTACAAACTTGTTTTTGTAAAAATATATTTTTAGCCGTGGCGGCCATCTTAAATTTCTGGCCGACCTGAAATTTTGCTTGTATCAATCAGACATCAAGAGCAACAATTCTGTTAAGTTAGTAGTTACAAACTTGTTTTTTAAATTTATTATTAAATTTTATTCGTTTGAATGGTGTTTTACATCATTTTTAGCACGTTATATGAAGATAGCTATTTTTTGTGGTAGAGGGAGACCACCCCATTATTTCTGGGTAGAACCAGTACTGTATACCTCCTGCTATCCATAACAATTGACAATTTCTCGCGTGACAAGTTTAGTTCCTAGTGGGAATCGAACCCACAACGGTGAGAGTCCAGAAATCTTTAAATATAAAGGTATACAGATAACCTTCTTTTTTTTAAATTCCTCCAATATGTCCTCTGGATCTTCACAAACATTTATTATAATGATTTACATCTTCAGCAGCATTTCATTATAACTGGAAAAAACTAATCCCAGTTAATGTTTGTCAGGAGCTATGACCAATGAATTGAATTATGACAATCCATACAGTGCTACGATGTTACTTTGAGCTGCTCCTAAAGTAGGGAACTGGAACTAGCGGATACAGAGAAAAACTTCTGCTGCTATGGAAGATTTCTAGGGCCATTAAAAGTTAGACACATATTTACTTGTTTTATAAAAGAAGTTAAGATTTCATTTCAGTTGTACATACCTCGTCATTATCTGTGTCTGTATAACTCACGGAAATTCGTTCCAGGTCAAACTGGGCTTTCAACTGAAATATCAAACAGTGTTTCATGATCATCTTTTATGCGTAAATTATGGAAAACACCACTCTCATTGCATAATATGTATCAATGGAATGCAATCGAGGCTAATGAAACTGACAATAACCTATGCTTGGAGATTTAACAACCAATGCTCTAAATATCTATTCAGACATCAGGCCATCAATAAAAATATGTTTGTTTGCCGTGCTCCGACCGACTCACCCGATTCGGCCGCGACTCAACATTTTAATGACCTCGGGCCGAATTTTTTTTTAATTTTTTTTTTTTTTTATTCAAATGATAATTTTATTAGCCAGAGTTGTTAAGCATCTAATCTGGATTGCAAAGGTTATCAAAAAGTTGCCTTAGTACAAAAATGGCATAATATATGCGAACAATATATATAAAAAAATACCTAAAAATAAAACTTTTTCCTACCTTAAATACACATGAACAGATAATTATGTGCAAGTCCTTGTGTTTAGTTTTAATAACCTATGCCCTAACATCGTACTAGGGCCTTTATAGTGTTGTAGATTGGATAAGCTTTTGATGTAAAAAAAAAAAAAAAAAAAAATCCCTACCTACCCTCAAAATTCTGGGTAGGAGCACAGCAAACAAACCATATTTTATTGATGGCCTCAGACAATTTGATTTTCAATAATGTTAACCCATATAATGTCATTTCAAGGCTCGGGAAAATGCAGGTTTTATCAGTTCTGAATCAAAATGTTGGATGAACATTATTGGCGGAATGACGTCGACATCGTCAACCCTTTACTGCCTCAATGTCAGTTGTAGCATGGTCGGTGACATTTCCTTTGATGAATGCAGAGCATTAAATCGTTTAATTTAGGATAACTAAAGGGGCGTGGCTATGCCGTACTACAACTACCGGATATTGGAATTTACAGTATGGTCACTATGACGTCACAGTGTTACTAAGTACACCATGCTACAAAAAAGATAGAGTCTGTCTCAGCTCGTTGGTTATTTAAACACCTGGATGGGCTACGACGCCCATCTCGGTGTTTAAATAAGCCAACTCGCTGAGACCAGACTCTATCTATTACATATTTTTGATTTCAGAGTTAGTTATTTATAAATATTCTTTCACTGAGAAATCCCAATCTTTCACCCATAGAAATGTAATAAAGCAAGATTGTATATCTGACAACATATGATGGACTGATTCAGTATTTCAAATCTAAATATCTCCGGAAAACACACTTCAGCAGATTTGTCCTTAGCTACATGATACATATGTTGTTAATAGCACATACCAAAATACAACGGTAAACTGTGTTAAAGAGCCATTGGACAACAGATGCACAATCAAATTCAACAGATTCCAGCTCAGTTTTCGGACAAAGCCATCAATATTTTTATTAGTGAAATATATTTTTAGCAAGTTTTAAATAATGTTGATCCATGCTCTTCCCCCAGGCGATAATCTCTACTAAAAAAAGTAGCGCAATTGCAGATGTGAACAGTGACCCGGCATGTCAAGTAAATCAGACCGTGTTAGCTCTGCCAACTAGTATTGCCTTTTAACTCAACATAACACAAGACGAGTTCACAAATTTTAAAAATAAATTGTGTATTTAGTTGTATTATTTATTACATGACAACGCATATCTATCAAAGATTGTTGTTATTAGCATATGTGTACGTTTGCATTTTCTTTTACTATAAATGCATAAAGCAGGGGCGTAGCTGTGCCTATATCAATGTTTAGGCACAAGGTCTAGTGGGGTCCGGGATTTTTTTTTTAAAGGAAGCCAAATCCTGCATTCTGACGGTATTTTAAGCAGCAAACAATATGTTTTTAATCGTGATTTCAAGCTTTTTTAATCCACGATTTCACACACAAAAACATCAAAACAGAACAAAATAAATTAATTGCATTAATATGAATAGGCCTACATATTTTCTCAAAATATTTCGAATTTTTGCACAATCATGGAAAATTAAATAATTAATACTAATGCGTAGATCTATAACATATTTCAGAAAAGGTCCATGTTTCTACATTTGGTGGAGGCAAACACATTTATAACGCACTCTACATGTCCTTGTGAATGGGAAGGAGTGCCAAAGAAGAGAGTCTGCCACTGCTCAGTCGACTGCAAATAGTTTTTTAAGCTTTTCATGGCACTGAATGATATTTCGCAAGACGATGATATTGGTGACATGGTTAGAAGCACTGTCAATATGCTGTTTATACATGGGTACAAGTCTTTATTAGTTTGTTGTAACGTTTATTGTATCCTTGTGCTTCCATTTCACCTTCCACCTCGCCAACTCAATGCAAAACTGTTCATATGTTCCATTTATATCTGTAGCATATGCAGGCTGTAGATTGGCTACTTTAGCTGGCAGTAAATATTCGGCTGAATAACGCTCTTCATTTTTTAGAATTTGAGTGTCTATCTCTTGCAGCAACTGGTCTGAAAAGACGTTGTACACTTAACCCGCCAATAATCAGAGAGTGTATCAAGGTCGGGATTGGCTCGGTGTTGCTGCCTGCCTGCCCTCCTTAAAATGGTTCCAACCAATGTCCGGATACGATGGCCCAAGATAAGCCATGTGGACATTGCAAAACAAAACAATCCTGTGAAAAAAACTTTCATATTCGCAAAGATGCTCTTAAATAAAACAAGTTCAAAACAGAATAGAACTGAACGATATATAGTGGTGTGTTCAGTTCTGAAAGACTGCGAGCGAAAATAGTGTCACATGTTACCATGGGTAAAAAAAATAAAAAAAATTGGGGACAATGTGTAGGCACGTGCCTACAGTGCCTATAGGAAGCTACACCACTGTAAAGATATTTTTTTTCAAATCCCTTTCCAAGTCTGTTTGTTGTGGTACAAGGGCGAAGTTATTTAGATTATTTTGAAACACTTGATTAGGTACACAAAAAAAATAAAAATAGAACTGTCAAATTGTTGTTTTAACCGTTATATCAATTTTTAGAAAAACTTGAAAATAAAAGCGAAAGTAGTTTTCCTGCCAAAAAGCTTTTCATCAGATTTTTTTTAAATTAGTAAAATATTAATAAAAACAATTAACACCACCCCTCATTTTTTGGTAGAGCCAATACACATTGTAGACACAACCACCATATTTGGGAACACATTGTTATTTCGGTGGTGTTTCATAACTCTCTCTATAACTTAAATAGTATAAGCTGATTAAGACGAGCACTTTTGTAATTATTTTGTGTTTTATAAGCCCCTTAATAAAAGCTAACAGTTATGCCTAATGTACCTTTAAATATCTTCTGGTGTAAATTATCAGATATTTGCTCCCAACTTTAATGTTTCTCTTCAAGGCAGGAAAAATTTCTTTTTAACACGATTCTGGGGCAAGTTACCCTCACTACAAATTATGCTGTCAGAATATGCAATATGATATAATTTTATGGTGATGTAACAAATGTTGCACGTGGTAACATACTGGTTTTAATATATCACTATGAATAGCAAATATTGCAAGATGACATTATTTTGACTGAAATCACAATTAAGTTTTATTATATTGAAAATAAGAGCAAAACAGATGACCAAATTGAGGTCAGTGGCGAATAAATATTTTGATTCAACAAACCGTCGCCTCCAGATCGACCCAGCTGATGTTGTAAGGAATCTGGAATGATTCCACGAAGTTGTTGTCTCCATTATAACAAACGGATATTATAAGATCCCCAAAACGTCCCGACATCTTGATATAAATAATGTTTTTCAATCCTGCGTCATACGTTTTGTTGTGAGCTCAATGTTCAGCCATTTTGTTGATCTCCAGAACCGAATCACTTTGTTGTTTACATTTCCGACCACGTGATCAGAGAAAAAAAAGTTCTAAAATGAAATTTGATATACGAATATTTGCAATTGAAAACTAATGCAATATCATGAACAACACTTGTTTTTACTTTATATGTATTCACTTAATTAAATATACATAACGATAATAACAGCTATTCTAAATTCGTTTGTCTCGTCGTTCAATACACAAATGGGCACCTGCAGAAACCCACGTGTATCCTGAATGTAAATAAACATGACGTAGATAGATGACCTACTGACTAAGGATCACAAAATATTGAACATTCATGTCATAGACACATTTAGAACTCTTTCTCACCTGTCATATGACGGTCACCAACAGTTACCTTAATATGGGGGTGGAGGTGTTGGAAATAAGCAAAAAACTTGAAATGCTTTCATTTATAAACATATTTAAGAACCTTCTCCTGATAAGAAGTAAATTAAGTAAATGTATGAATACAATCATTACAATAAACAGTGTAACAAAAACATTTTGAGAAGTAAAAACAATGATTTAAAACACTATTGAAGTAAAAAGTTGCTTAGCTTTTAACGCATGTTTTTGAAATTATTATTTTCGTTTTTAACCAGACCCTAATAAATTCTATTCAATTTTTATCTCACCCTTTAAATGGGATTTTTTGTCTATACAGTATAGTTATTTTAGTTATTTATTTATAAAACGTCCAAGTTTGTGTGTTCTCAGAGAAAAACAAATACACCAAACAATTTTACTGACAGCCAGCTATACAACCCCATCCTGCACCTACCCCCGTGAGCAATTGCGATTTTGGTCACGCTACGCCCCTGCTGAAGGCCAGCTATACAGAGACACCACTGCATCATGTTACATAATACTGAAGGCCAGCTATACAGAGACACCACTGCATCATGTTACATAATACTGAAGGCCAGCTATACAGGGGCACACCACTGCATCTTGTTACATATTACTGAAGGCTGACTATACAGGAGCACACCACAGCATCGTGTTACATAATACTGAAGGCCAGCTATACAGACACACCAATGCTTCTTGTTACATATTACTGAAGGCCAGCTATACAGGGGCACAACACTGCATCTGGTTACATAATACTGAAGGCCAGCTATACAGAGACACCACTGCATCTGGTTACATATTACTGAAGGCCAGCTATACAGAGACACCACAGCATCGTGTTACATAATACTGAAGGCCAGCTATACAGAGACACCAATGCTTCTTGTTACATATTACTGAAGGCCAGCTATACAGACACCACTGCATCTTGTTACATATTACTGAAGGCCAGCTATACAGGGGCACACCACTGCTTGTTGTTACATATTACTGAAGGCCAGCTATACAGAGACACCAATGCTTCTTGTTACATATTACTGAATGCCAGCTATACAGGGGCACACCACTGCATCTGGTTACATAATACTGAAGGCTAGATATCAAGATATGATTGCTTTTGCTAGTTGGTTGTTTTGTCTGAAGTATACATGTGTTGGAAGTTAAAAGGAATAACAGACAATTACAATAAATTAATTGACATTTTATTTAACATTTAAAATGTTATTTAACAATGAGATCATTTCAATCAAATACACTAGTATATGAATGTAAGTGTAATGAAACAGGCGGTCCAAACAGGCAGCTGCTATCAATTGATGATGATCATCCGAGTAACAAGGGAAACAATTCTTAAAATAATTTGCAAATTACTTAAACATACATTATTCACGTACATATTGTACTAAATTTGCTTGAGGTAAGGTCACACTGGCTCAGTCCAAGCTCTAAATATCAGCATGCACTGCTATCCCACAATGTTAGTATGCATACAAAGAATCATGTGTACCAAGTTTCATGTAACGGTTTTAAAAGTTATGCTTCGGAAAGAACGGTTTGACAAATCGACACATTTTGTTTTCATGGACTCATTTCATTCATTCCAAAACTTGAAAATAATATACATAAAGGCACCACAAAAGTGCTTGACCGATAAAGGTACTAAACACTTCCATGATACCTTAACAGTTAACAGTTTAAATGCCTTCTCTCTGAAAACAGAAGTTTGACAAACGATCATTTGTATACAAAAGCTTTGTTTTGCCTAGAATGACAAGAACTCTGTAAAAGACAGAACGATAATATAAAAATCTTGCATGGGTATCTGGTAAAAGTTATATCGAGCTAAATCAATACCTATCTTCACAAAAAATTTGACAGTCATATATTGCCTTACATGTGTTGAAAATGATGTATAACACCATACAAACAAACAAAACAATCTTTGCAAAAAATCATTAAAGATGATTTTGTTGTGGGTAAACAAAATCAACTTATTATATTTACTGTTTTAAATTTAATTTTGGAAAAACACATACATGTAGAGTTTTGGGAGTAATTATTAAGACACATGTACAATTCATACGATTTCTAAAATAAAGCAAATTGAATTGAATTGAGTTTTAAAGACACATTTCGAGCCTATTATATTTTGGGGGGGGGGGGGGGGGGGGGGGGGAGAATTTCTATAGGTAACTGTAAATCGCTTTTAGAAATGCATTTGCACAAGGAAATTGAGATTATTAGTTTTTTGTCAAATGATGAGGCCCGTCCCATAAAGAGTTTATAATAATGTAGTAAAAAGTATAACCGTTTTGCATTTTATGTGCACTTGTATATATGTTAAAACAACTATGTAAAGATGGATTTTCTTAAAAGACCCGTGTTAACAATTAATAGTTTTTGTATTTTTAGCACAATATACTCTAATATCAGTTGTTTTTGTATTTTTAGCACAATATACTCTAATATCAGTTGTTTTTGTATTTTTAGCACAATATACTCTAATATCAGTTGTTTTTGTATTTTTAGCACAATATACTCTAATATCAGTTACTTCTCTGCCATGTTTTAGTAAATCTCAAATGCAAGAAACTCATCGGGACTTTAAAATTCAAAAATCGTTGTCATCTGTCATTGTTTTTGATCACCTGAGCCGAAGGGTCAATGTGATGTTTTGGAATCACTCTTCGTCCGTCGTCCGTCCGTTGTCTGTCCGTCGTTGTCGTTCTGACGACTTTTTTCAGAAAACGCTTGTCGGAATTCAACCAAATCTTATATGAATTCATTAAACTGGATTTTATAGTTGCACCAACAGCTTAGGTCATTTGCCGACATTCCAGCTTTTTTCAAAAAAGGGAGATAATTAAAAAAGTAGTGAAGCTAGAGTTATGGTTCCTATGAACTTCACTCCGTCTCATTGTCCTAATCATTCACACAAACTTTAATCAAGCATACTTTTTGAGTTATGCTTCGGACAAAAAGTGTGACGCACGGACGGACAGAAAAAGCAGCGACTTTATGCTCCACCGAAACAAACAATCTAGTGTTTTTAGTTACAATATATTTTATATCAAAAACTAAGGTAATAGTAAATGAAAAGAAAAAAACTGTGATGGGGCCTCAATATAATGTCTCTGTGGTAATCAGTCAGCGAGAAATAAGCAGTTAAAAAGCATGCTATCCATGATTTTTCAACGACTACATTTAGTTGGGAAATGTGTCTTTAAGGCGCACCAACACATGAAAGGTTATATGGCGCCTAACAGGAATGAACATGCCAGGCTCATCCTCCATGTACATGGAGATAAAATATGGAGAGTGGGCCAAGAACCTTCTCACCCTGAACAGCAGAGTTGCTGCAAATTCTATTGTAGACGCTCCATTTACGCTGGAGCCACGTTTATTGTTTTTCTGCCACTGCTCTAGTGATGTGAGCGAGATGGCACCTGAAACAATGCAGGGGTTATGATGAAGACCTAAACAGAAAATGATTAAATGAACATGAATTTTGGGGGATTCTACCTCTCTGCCTACCTCTCCAACGGAATCTGCAGTGGCCTTATTCTTTGCAAAGAATAAATGTTAATTGATGCACATGCATACCGTATTACTATACAGTTGTCAAAAGGGGGTGTCCGGATAGCGCCATAAATAGCGAACTCACTTCTCATCAGTGCAATCCGGGTTTGATTCCCATCTCGGCATTGTGGAAGGGTTCAGTGGTAGCTCATTTGGACACATTTTTTCCCACTCCCACATGCAGACAATCAGTGTATTAGGCAGAAATTCAAGAACTGGGTGTGCAAATATGCAAACAGGGTGTGCAAAATAATTTGCTTTACACGTGTTACGCGCCAATTCGCTATACGTGGGTGTCTCTGGGGTAATTTATTTTGACAGATAAAGGTGAAAAAGATGCGTTTTAGATCATCTTTCTTCTATAAATGTATATAAAACATAACATTATTGAGAAAGTAAGAGAGAATGTTGTTGAGCAAAAAAAAAAAAATGTTTTTTCTTTTTTACCCCACCCACTGCTCCAAATATTGGCCGCGATTTTTCAAAAACGGCAGTGCAAAAGACGGCTGCATGGTTGGCTGGCTAATACACTGCAGACAATTTTGAACACGGTACTCTGCACCATCGAGAGCGATTTGCACAAGCTGTGTACCTTGTTTCATTACCGATGTAAAATAAATAAAGCTTTACTTAATAGCCACTTCTTGTACTTCATATACACAACACAAATAATGATCACACTTATATTGCATTAACCCTTAACTCGCTTAGCATGACTATAATAGCCATTGCGTCCATTATAAACCCAGATCAGCCTAACTCGCAGGCTGATCAGAGTTTACAATGTCCGTTTACTCGCAGGCTGATCTTGATTTACAATCTGTCTGCTGATCAGTCATTTTCTCCAAAACACCCCTTCATTACATAAATGGTATGATCTTAATTCAAAGAAAGAACAGTCCATTATATATATGTAGGGTTAAGGGTTGACAAATATTCAACAGAAGTAGTATTCAATACTTGCAAGAATAGTAGTCTGTATGATCTTCAGCTAGTTGATGTGTGTACCAAGTTTCATGTTAATAAGTCTTAATCAATTTGCCTTTAACTTCACATTATTTTGTTGTAATACTTCCACGCAACGGAAACATTTCTGAAATGCATTCATTAGAATTTTATCCTGAAGATACAGTTTTTAGATACTTTTATTATTCATTTAAAAAAATAAATTCAGCAAATAATTAATTTAAATCGCATTTTCTTTGGCACTGTTATTGAACATAGCTGATCTGGTCACCGACAGACACCTTTTCTTTGGTACAGATTATTTTGAGGGTAAAACAGCAGTCCTTTCATTTTAGTATGATGACACAAATATTGCACAGATTTTAAATGTCTTGTAGTGTCAAGTCTAATTTGTATAAGTTTGCACTACTTAACTAGCCTCACTGGTCTTCTTTAAAGGGACACACGGCCATACCAATGATCAAGCATCACCTTTATACATTTTTAAACCCTTTAGACTTTGCTTTAAAGGGACACACGGCAATCTTGAAGTTTTTATCGAACATCAAAATTAGCTTCTCGCCTTATTACTTCAGTGACATTTTGATTTAAAACCTGCTTGCATATCATTAAATAAAATTTTGAGTTTTCAATTTTCATCAATATTTTACAAAATGTTGAAATATATTATTGGTGCAATATACAAAAGTCAGTAATATACAAAAACAAATTGCTTTATACTATTATTATAATTAATATTAATGATTGAAATAATGCATGTTATGTGGAAAAACTAACGGGACGCCGCCAGTTTTTAAAAATCAAGATTGCCGTGTGTCCCTTTAAAGGTAATTATGTAATAATGATCAGTAATATGCAAAAATAATAATTAGCTTGGAATTATTCAAATATTTATGAATATAAATGATATGCAAATATGCATATTATGTAGAAAACCTAACAAGATTCTGCGAGTTTTATAAAATCCAGATTTGTGTCCCTTTAACAAAGTTCGCAGTCATCATCCAGGGCCTGGCCAAATACTAAATTACTTGTCGGGGGACATAAATAGGTAAAGGCTTCAAGTGCAAACTGAGCACCAAGGACATAGGTTTGATAGAGGAAACATGACATACACCTAGCTATGCCAATGATATCGACTAAAGTTCAGCATGTAACTGGTAATTTGTCTGCTCAATGCCCAGCCACCAGTTTCACTGCCTGCTCGACACTTGTACCAGGCCCGGTCACCAGTTTCACTACATGCTCAACTCCTGTTCCAGGCCGAGTCTAACAATTTCACTGGTTGCTAGACTCCTGTTCCAGGCCCAGTCACCAGTTTCACTGTCTTCTCGACCCTTGTACAAGGCCTATTCACGAGTATTACTGCTCGATTCCTGTACCAGGCCCAAGTCACCAGTTTTACTGCCTCCTGGATTCCTGTACCAGGCCCAGTCACCAGTTTCACTGCCTGCTCGACTCCCGTACCAGGCCCAGTCACCAGTTTCACTGCCTTCTCGACTCTTGCAGAACGCCCAGTCAATAATTTCACAGCCTGCTCGACTCTTGTACCAGGCCCAGTCACCAGTTTCACTGCCTGCTCGACTCTTGTACCAGGCCCAGTCACCAGTTTCATTGCCTGCTCGACTCTTGTTCCAGGCCCAGTCACCAGTTTCACTGCCTGCTAGACTCTAGTACCAGGCCCAGTCACCAGTTTCACTGCCTGCTCGACTCTTGTACCAGGCCCAGTCACCAGTTTCACTGCCTGCTCGACTCTTGTACCAGGCCTGGCCTTCAGTTTCACTGCCTGCTCGACTCTTGTACCAGGCCCAGTCACCAGTTTCACTGCCTGCTCGACTCTTCTACCAGGCCTAGTCTTCAGTTTCACTGCCTGCTTGACTTTTGTACCAGGCCCAGCCACCAGTTTCACTGCCTGTTCGACTCTTGTACCAGGCCCAGTCACCAGTTTCACTGCCTGCTAGCTACTGAGCTCTCATACTGGTAGAATAACTAGCTGTGATGCCTACATAGCGTGTGACAACTGAACATGGTGCCAACAGTAAGTAGACACCCTTGCAGCTCTGATTTAAAATTACGGAATTTCTTGTTCCTTTTGCATATTTGTTCATAAAAACAAATTTTCCATAATTTCAAATTATCCACCGAGAATCATCCACATTCTTCATCTTCGTCCATCGATTCATTTTTCAAAAATTCTAAAGCTGTTGTTGGCATCCCTTCTGGTACAGGCAACATTTGTATTTCAGTCACATCGTCAACAATCTCGCCTTCCTCAGCCTGTTCTGACATATCACTCATGTCTTTTAAATCATTATCTTCACATGACATGTTGAGGTCCGTGCTTCCATTTGGTAGTTTCTTAATGTGTGTTCGTTTGTGTTTGGACAGGTGGTCGGATCTCATGAATTTTTTATTGCAATCTTCACACTCAAAACGTTTTTCTCCTGAAAACAATTATTTGAAATTATAATTTTTACGAAAGGTTTCTTACAACAGGAATACAACTGGAACGAGTACTCATCTTTGATTCAGACAGAAAATGCCTATTTATAGTTACTTCCAATGGCTAATGCAGCTTAAAGGAAGGTAATATAATAAATAAATATAACCAGTATACCATAATTAAGTTGGAATTACAGAAAACATTCCAATACAGCAATCAGTAAGAACAATATCAGAGACATTTTCAGTAAAATTTTTGAGTAGTTTTCAATGCAATCTTTGACAAGTTATCAATGCAATTTCTGTGTACTTTTCAATACAACCTTTGAGATGTTATCAATGCAATATCCGAATAGTTGTGAAAACAACCCTCGAGACGTTATCAATGCAATTTTTGAGTAGTTGTCAATACAATCTCCGAGAAGTTCTCAATGCAATTTTGAACAGTTTCAAATACAATCGTTGAGAAGTAAGCTATCAATGCAATGCAGAAGTAGTTTTCAACAAAACTTGTGAGTAGTTTTAAATGCTACAATTTGTGCATTTTTTCCAATATAAGAATGCGACAGTTTACCTGTATGTGTGCGTTTGTGTCTCTGCAGTTCATCTGACCGTGTGAACCGCTTCCCACAGAACAACCAGTTACACACAAAAGGTCTTTCCCCGGTATGCCACCTGAAATGTATAATCTTAAAGTTGCAACGTCTGTCAAGGCTTGATATTGTTTCATAAATCTGAAACTAGAAATTGTTATTGTCCATGGGACAAAAACGTATGGCTCCCCCACTAGCCCGAACAGGCATAATTGACGACTCTAGGTCCAACCGTCCTCTATTGATCTGAGGTCGTTTTGATATTCAATATCCCTGTGACTGTATCTACTATCTGTATCAGTAAGGCCACATAAAAAAATATGTGTGGTTCAGGTAACCCGACCGACCCTATTTGTTTAAGGGGCCGACCCTAAAAATTTTATGCAAAAATTAAAAATAAAAAAAAAAAAAAAAAAAATATTTTAAACAAAAAAAAAAAAAAATTATTAAAAAAAAAAAAAAAAAAAAAATTAAATATTTTTTATAAAATATTAAACAAAAAAAAAATCAATAGCGGTCATCCACTGGTCATGACCAACCATCCTTCCAAGTTTGAGGACCCTAGGTCCAACCATTCTCTAGTTATTGATCGGACATCGTTTTGATAGTCAATGTCATCGCAACCTTGACCTTTGACCTAGTGACCCCAAAATCAATAGGGGTCATCTACTTATCATGACCAACCATCCTTTCAAGTTTGAGGACCCTAGGTCCAACCATTCTCTAGTTATTGATCGGACATCGTTTTGATAGTCAATGTCATCGCAACCTTGACCTTTGACCTAGTGACCCCAAAATCAATAGGGGTCATCTACTTGTCATGACCAACCATCCTTCCAAGTTTGAGGACCCTAGGTCCAACCATTCTCTAGTTATTGATCGGACATCGTTTTGATAGTCAATGTCACCGCAACATTGACCTTTGACCCCAAAATCAATAGGGGTCATCTACTTGTCATGACCAACCATCCTTCCAAGTTTGAGGACCCTAGGTCCAACCATTCTCTAGTTATTGATCGGACATCGTTTTGATAGTCAATGTCACCGCAACCTTGACCTTTGACCTAGTGACCCAAAATCAATAGGGGTCATCTACTTGTCATGACCAACCATCCTTCCAAGTTTGAGGACACTAGGTCCAACCATTCTCTAGTTATTGATCGGACATCGTTTTGATAGTCAATGTCACCGCAACCTTGACCTTAGACCTAGTGACCCCAAAATCAATAGGGGTCATCTACTTGTCATGACCAACCATCCTTCCAAGTTTGAGGACCCTAGGTCCAACCATTCTCTAGTTATTGATCGGACATCGTTTGTGACACAGACAGAGAAACAGACAGAAAGCACAAAATCAATATGGCTCCCCTACCACACTTTGTGTGGGGAAGCCATAAATATGGTTGTTTAAAAAACTACCCTGCCAAATAACGACAAAATTACACTACACAACTGTTTATCAAAATCTATCCAGGTGTTCAGGTCATATAATAATGTATATGTGCTGATAAAAAATATAACTTTATTCACAGGTTCTTAAAATACCCGCGATCGAATATGCGTAAAATTAATTATGAGTTGGTAACTCTCAATTCAATGCTGCAGTTTTGTTCTTGGGTCTGGCTGGTTAAAGCCGTTTCTGCTACATCTATAATCTGAATTCTCAAAATATGTAACTTATATATACACCTCGTCGATAGTATTACTGGCTTAGACACGATGTACATATGTTGTTACATTTGGCTGTTGTTGGAGGAACAGCTACTTTAAATAACCCAGGTTAGCACAGATTACTGTGCATAATGAGTTTTCTTGTTAAAGTAGCTCTCCCGCAAAAGATCAAATTTTACAACATATGTTCTCCATTTCTTAACCTATCGACGATGAGGTATATATATAATGTACCTATTGTGATAATTCAAACTCTATACACACAATATAAACCACTTTAATCAGCCAGGCCAAACCCCAAAGCCAGACCCAAAGAGTTACCAACTCATAATTTATTTTACGCATATTCAATCATGGGTATTTTAAAAACCATTGAATAAAACTATACTTTTAATCGGCAATTATACATTACTATATGACCTGAACACCTGTCTAGTTTTTATAAACGGGTTGGTTGTGCAATTTTGCCGTTAATTTGGAGTTAGTTTTTAATAAGAATCAGTTTAGGCCCGTTCATGATGTTCTGGTCTTTCAAATTAGAAAATATAATTATAAGTTTCATGTCAAGATGCACATGAAAAGCCTATGTAGTCCTTTAAAAGTTAAAATGAAACTGAATGAATAAATGAACGAGGGTTCAACACTAACGCAGGTCCGCTGGCCCGAGGCCACCCGATTTTCGGAAGGACCACCACTTTCCTAAAGTATGGTGGTCCGTTGGGTCTGCTATTTTAAATCACAGACAGTAAAAATATACGTGATGTAAATCCATTTCATATAGTAGGATTGTACATATAGGAGCGTCAAGCGTTCGCATGACTGACTTTGTGTTTTCGCTTTCTTTATAAATGTGGAAAATTCTCAAAAACGTCTCTCTGCCACCAAAATAACAAAAGACAAAGCTGAAAAATGTCAAACCCAAAGCATCTACGACACCATGCCAAGGATCTAGCAGCTCTACAAAAACAAGGCATATGAATTGCTGATAATAAAATGTAAACATGGATCACAGAACAACACTGTATATATGTGTTTTATTTTATTGTGATGTTTCGGTAAGTATAACTGTACATGAGAAGGACCACCTATCAGTCAGAAGGACCACCAGTTTTCGAAGGCAGGAAGTCCTGCAGACTTCCTACTTAAAAGTTAATGTCAAACCCTGTGAAGAGAATTCATTTTAATTATTAACACTAATTATATAGAGATTATTTAACTGCTGGGACCGATTATAGGGTAATCCTTCATGAGTGGTAGACGTGTGGTTCTTTTCATGAACGAGCGCACGCGAGTGAGTGAAAAAACAAAGCATATCTAACATCAAGTGAAGGATTACCCAATAATCAATCCGAGCAGTTAAATAATCTATTTATTTAAGAAATAGAACATCGTTTACTGTGAATTATCATTTAATATATCACGGTTTGGAGTTCAATTGTTTACAATTGAACGACAAACCGTGATATATTATAGAAAATTCACCGTAAACGATGATCTATTTCTATTCTAATACCCCTAAAATGTGAAAATAACGCACACATCTGAAATCTTTCGCATTGCTTTGCTTACTCTCCTAACGTTGCATACGTTACAATGCTTAATGCTTAATGCGCAATGCTTATTCTCCTAACGTTGCAAAAATTACAGTGATATATCGTTCAATATAACGAGATATTTTAAACTAGGCTATATAGTGCGTGTGTATTAAAATACATTTTAAATTACGTTTTTCAAACAAATATTCGCTTTATTGAACGTTATCGGCGGATGACGCCGACGTCAGCAACACTTTGTTGACGTCACGCCTCAACGTCGCAACGTTAGTTATTATTGGGTTCTGAGTTAGCAACGTTAGTTATTATTGTGTTCGGAGTTCGTTATTAATATCTAGCGATTATGAATATTCTTGCACTGAGAAATCCCAATCTTTCACGCATAGAAATGTAATAAAAACACTTAATGATTGCTGTGTTTCCCTTTAATATCATCACCTAAAGCTTACCTCAAGTGAGCCCTTAAGTGTGAAGTCTTGCCGTAAACTTTACCGCAGCCCTGCATGTGACAGATGTGAACCTTTTTCTTATTTTCTCCGTTCCTGAAATGAATGGACACGCTAATTATAAGCCAGGCATATTAAAGTAAAATGACATTTTGAAAAACCTTCTTTATACAACCTCATCTTAAAGACAAGTCTAACGAAATGTATCTCCACAAATCAATTATTGTTCATAGTGTGGAGTCTTGACAAGGGACAGTGCCTCATATCTGCTGGATTACACTCCATCTGAGCCGTTAGGCGAGGGTGATACATACTTTCCAGACAGGGAATGTGTACCAATGTCAAAATGTCCCCTGTCAAGAAGTGTGCCCGTATCTCCATTCGAATGTAAGAAGTGATTTATGAACTTGTCGTCAATAACAGATGGCGCCACTACTACCGTTTTTCTTCATTGCCAATAGTGGAATATTTTCTGTTGGCTGATCATGTCTGATAATGTTTATTTATTTTTTTAATTTCCTTTTTTTTCAGTGAAGAAAAATCGTGTATGGCCACGTCAAACAAGAGGCCCAGAGGGCCTGTATACTGGCTTTATTGAGTCTGTGGTTGGGGGTGGGGGGAATATTAGTTGTTGTGGCACATATGACAAAACCGTTTGCCCTGCTTATAAATGCATCAACATTTGAACATAGAGTAAATTTTGTGTTTTTTTTTTAACCGATTACCCCACTAGGGAGCCCCAGCAGACTAGTCTGAATAAAGTTTGTGTATAATGGGCCGTTACTCTGTCAAAAAGCATTCAACCAGAACACGGCAAAGATATGCGCAACTAGGCTTCGTACTGATCATCCCTGCTAAGCTTCACTGAAATCCGGCCAGGGGTTCAGGAGAACTACACTGTACATAGTTATGTTATTAAAACCTTTAAAGGGCCATAACTTTGCAAAAATTCATTCAACTGGAACACGGTGATGACATGCGCAACTAGGCTTGGTACTGATCATCCCTGCAAAGTTTAGTTGAAATCCGGCCAACTGAAGGCCCTATCGTCTTAACGAGGCAAAATACAGCATTTTTAACTAAATAAAGGGCCATAACTCCTGTGTTACTGGCCCGATCTGGCTGGCTTTCGAACTTTTATTGATATTAACAATCTGTGCAAGTTTGGTAAAGATCAAATAATAAATGAAGGAGCTAGTGTTCACATCCCCACCAAGATTCGTTGAAATCTGGTCAGGGTATCTGGAGAACTAGTTGGGACAAAGTTTATGTATAGCAAAAAGAGCCTCCAACAAAAATCATTCAACCTGAACACAGAAACAATATGCACAACTACGCTGGGTACTGATCATTTCTGCTAAGTTTCATTGAAATCCAGCCAGAAGTTCAGGAAAACAAGTTGGAATTAAAATAGATCCGGATAAAGTTTGTGCATAATGGAACATAACTCTGTCAAAAATCATTCAACAGGAACATGGGGATGATATGAGCAACTAGGTTTCGTACTGATAAAGTTTCGCTGAAATCTGGCCAGGGGATAAGGAGAAGTAGTCTGTACAAATTTAGTGTATTAAAACCTTTAAAGGCCCATAACTCTGCCAAAAATTATTAAACCAGAACACGACGATGATATGCGCAACTAGGCTTGGTACTGACCATCCCTGCAGTTTCGTTGAAATATGGCCAAGGATTCAGGAGTACTAGTCTGGACAAAGCTTGTGTACTAGAACCTTTAAAGAGCAACAACTCCACCAAAATCATTCAACCGTCACACGTCGACGATATGTACATCTAGGCTTGATTCTGATCAACCTTGTTGAAATCCGGCCAAGGGTTCAGAAGAACTAAACCGGAAAAAGTTTGTGCATTAAACACTGTAAAGGGCCATAACTCGCCAAAAATCTTTCAACCGGAACCCAGCGTTGGTATGCACAACTAGGCTTGGTACTGATCATTCCTGCAAAGTTTCTTTGAAATCTGGCCAGGTGTTCAGGAAAATTAGTCCGGACAAAGTTTGTATACTCAAACCTTTAAAGAGCCATCTCTGCTAAAAATCACTCAACCGGAAGTTATGCACAAAAAGGCTGATACTGATCATCCCTGCAAAGTTTCGTTGAAATCGGCCAACTGAAGGACCTATCGTCTTAACGAGGCAAAATACAGCATTTTTAACTAAATCAAGGGCCATAACTCCTGTGTTACTAGTCCGATCTGGCTGGCTTTTAAAGTTGTCCGAGCTTTCATTGATACTAACAATATGTGCAAGTTTGGTAAAGATCAAATAATAACTGAAGGAGCTAGAGTGTTCACAAGGCTGAATATGACATTTTTCAGCAAATCAAGGGCCATAACTTCCATGGAACTAATCCGATGTGGCTGGCTTTCAAACTTGTTCGATATAAAGACCCGGGTAAAGTTTGGTAAAGATCAGATTAATAATGAAGTTGCTAGAGTGTCCACAAGGCAAAAGTTAACGGATGACAACGGATGACTCACCATCCCATAAGCTCTGCTGGCCTTTGGCCAGTAGAACTAAGAAAAAACACGCACAAAACAACAACACCCACAACAGAAACTTAAACCCTTGACCCATGCTAATTAAAGCAGCCCTAGTTCTAATTTGGTATGGTTATTTAGGGACTCGAGGAACAACAATTGTATAAAATAGGTTTTGACCGCCTGTAGAGGGGCCCGTTTATGCAGGCGGTCAAAACCCATGTTATATAACAGTTGTGCCACTCGTTCCTAAATAACCATACTAAATTAGAACTAGTGGTTGTTTTTAGTAAAAACAAATGTCTCCCATACAGGACAAACCGCCAAATATCATTAAATTGGAACACGACGAAGACATGTGCAACTAGGTTTGGTAATGGTAATACCAAGTTACATGGAAATCCAGGCAGCGGATCAGGAGAAGTATTTGGGACAAAGCTAAACTGCTTATGTATTAAACCTTTTACAGGGCCGTAACTCCCATTATAAGGGGGCCATAACTCTGTCAAAAATCATTAAACCGGAACATGACATAACTTGCGCAACTAGGCTTGGTACTGATCATCCCCGAAACGTTTCTCTGAAATCCGGCCAGGGGTTCAGGAGAACTAGTCGGGACAAAGATGTGTAGTAAAAGCTTTATAGGGCCACAACTCTGTCAAAGATCATTCAATCAGAACATGGAGATGATATGCACAACTAGGCTTGATACTGATAATACTTGCCAAGTTTCAGGGGTCGAATTTCACAAATTTAGCCACTAGCTAAAAATATCCAGTGACTAAAAAACCTACTAGCTAAAATCGCTTCTCACTAGCATTTTTATTCAAATAATAACGGGATGTAAATTCTGTTTCAAAATAGTATATGTAAGACGTTTATTATGTGATAACTGACTATATACTAGACTGTCACTGTACAGTACTGTTTATAATCCGAGCGTTCTCTGACCTTACCAGCCCTTTTTACGATTTTTGATATTTCATCTGGCTATAAGCAGGCTTTTTGGGTCAGAGAAGGCTTTTGGGTCAGTTTATACTGTTTACTGCACTGTTTCATTTGTTTGTTATAATTTATTATTGGTTATTGGTGTTGATAAGGAAATTTTCCTGTATGCAACTATGATTTGTGAACCTTACTTTCTCCGGGTTCGCTCGACTCCATCTCGTCATTTTGTCTTTTGAAAAACGAAGTGATTTTTCGAGCAGATAATTCTGTCATGATAATTGAGTGTGTAAAGTCCCGAGTTATCTTACCGGAAGTTGATATCGATTCATTACGTATATACAGACGCTTGCACTAGTCTTGTTTATTGGATAAGCGTCAATCTGATACAGACTGCATTTACTTACTTTCGTTTGACAATGAAGTTACGCAAATAATCGTGGAATTGGAGAGAGGTTTGACTACATATTATGTCGTCGGACCATTTGTTGGTTCTGTCAGTCTGTCGTTGGTGATATTCAATCAAGTGTGTGCTATTTATTTCTACTCGCAGAAAAAAGCAAGTGCTCGACATTTTCAGTAGCAATCTGAAAAATCAACTCGCATTTTGCGAGTCCGTAAGAATGAAATTCGACCCCTGAAGTTTCGTCAAAATCCGACCAGGTGTTCAGCAGAACTAGTCCATACAAATTATATGTATTAAACCCTTTAAAGGACCATAACTCCATCAAAAATCATTCAACCGGAACAAGATGACAATATGCACAACTAGGCTTGGTACTGACCATCCCTGCAGTCTTGCTGAAATACGGCAAAATGAAGGCCTTAACAGAGCTACAGATAAGCTTTTTGATCAGTTGGGTATTTACCCTTTGGTATTTATTTAATTGGGTATTTCATGGTTTCAGTTGGGTAAAATAAAACAATAATATTGTTTTGTGCTAGCATTCCACTAATATTATATACACAAAATCTATAAAATCAACTTCTTTTGCAATATGCTTTATACATGGTGGCTGGGTGTCCCTTCAACAACCCATATATTGCTCAATTTGCATTGATTGTTTTATCATGACAACTTCGATTACTTTATTGGTACCCAAGCTTTTTATTTTAATTGGGTATTTTGGCATGTTTAATTGGGTATTTAAGCAAATACCCTTCTTATCTGTAGCTCTGGGCCTTATCATAACCATCTGTTAGAGTTTGGTAAAGATTGGGTGGAAAATGAAGGTGCAGGAGGGATAAGACAAAATATAGCAATTTTGTTAACTCAAGGGCAACAACTCCATTGTTACTGGTCCGATCTGGCTGGTTTTCGAAACAATTTGAGCTTTCATTGATATTAAAGGGACACACAGCAATCTTGATTTTAAAAACTCACGGCGTCCCGTTAGTTTTTCTCTTCACTAACTTGCATTTGTTCAATCATTAACAGTAATTGTTAGAATAGTTCAACAAAGCAAATTATTTTTATATATTACTGTTTATAATAGTGCATCAATAATATATTTAAAAATTTGGTGAAATAGTGAAGAAAATTGAAATCTCCAATTTTTTATTTAATCATATGCAAGCAGTTTTGAAGTCAAAATGACGCAGGATAAGTAAATTGAGAGCAAATTTTTATGTTTGAATAAAATTCAAGATTGCCATGTGTCCCTTTAATAATCTGGTAATGTTTGGTAAAGATCGGATGAAAAATGGAGGCGCTCGAGTTTTGACAAAATATAGTAATTTTCGCTAATTCAGAGCAACAACTCCGGTGTTACTGGTCCGATTTGGCTGGTTTTCGAACTTGACCAAGCTTTCATTGATATTAATAACCTGGTAAAGATCGGATGAAAAATGAAGGTGCTAGAGTGTCGACATCAAAAAGTTAACGGACGACGGACAAAAGACCATGGCATAAGCCCTACTGGCATTTGGTAACTAGAGCAATAAATAGTGCCAGTCTAGCATAAATACACTTTCTTTTTTTTTACCTAACCAGAAGACAGATTTCTTTCTTTTTCGAGAACACTTTGTTGTTCAGTACATAAATGTGTACATCTTACTTATTTCCTTCATTATCCCTACAATTGGGACAAGTGCAGGCCACACGCCGTAGACGTTTTCCCGCCGTAGGTTGTTCTGGGGTCACTTGTGTGGTGGTTGCAGTGAAGTTTGGTATCTGTAGCTGGGTTACTGTCTGAGGCGTGGACACCACCTGCCACTTGGAGGGGTCGTTTGGGTCCTGTTGTATTGGGATCTGCTGACCAGACGCTGTAATAAATAGTAACATGTAAATACGTATAAATGAAGTTTGTAACTTGGTATATAAGTGGGGAAAGATGCAATTCAAATATTGGTAAATCTGTTAATTCCATAATTAGAACAGTTTTATAAAAGTAATTCTTGTGATTGCCAAAAATAGAACTTGTTTTAATAATGTTTCGGTCGTGTCAGAGAAAGAGTCTGTCGGTATAAGGACAGCAGAATTTTGCTGAGAACGCAATTAATTGTGTACATAACCCCTTTCAATAACCTTCTAGTACAAATAGCATACCTGTGATACAAGTACAACTGTCATACTGGTGAGACAAGTACACCCGTCATACTGGTGAGACAAATTACACATGTCATACCTGTGACACAAGTACACCTGCCATACTGGTGAGACAAGTACACATATCATGAAACAAGTTCACACCTGTTACACAAGTACACATGTCATACATGTGACACTAGTACACATGTCATACATGTGACTTAAGGACACCTGTCACACCTGTGACACAAGTACACCTGTCACACCTGTGACACATCATACCTGTAACACGAGTCAGGGTTCTCAATAACTTTTGGTTGAACAGGCCTTTTTGAAAAAGCGTGGGGGGTGCGGGGGTCCTTGAGCGCGTCATTTTCTGCATTTTGGGCTATTTTGAATGCCTTTTAAATCACACTTTAAAGTGCAATTTTATAAGCAATATTCCTCTATATATATGCAGATACAAGTACTGCAGTGCAGTAGTTGTATCTGTATTTAGAGGTAGTGCAGTATGTTGACAATTATATTTATTTACCAATATCCATTTGAAAATTGTATTCTGAACACCACATATCCACATAACTACAAAATTCAACAACAAATACTTTCCATTACCTCTACAAAGTTCAATAACACATACTATCCATGTCACTGTCCTCATTTATTTTTTTTGGACGATTCTGAACTGGCCCAAATGCCATTTGAAGTGGTCATTTCGGCCTGCGGCCGGTTCTTATTGAGAACCCTGACAAGTAAGTCATAGCTGTAAAACAAGTACACATGCCACACCTGTGACACCAGTACACCTGCCATACTCGTGAGATGAGTACATATGTCATACCTGTGACACAAGTACACCTGACATACTGGTGAGACAAATACACATGTCATACCTGTGACACAAGTACACAAACCTGTGACACAAGTACACACACCTGTGACCGTCATACCTGTAACACGAGTAAGCCATAGCTGTAAAACAAGTACACATGCCATACCTGTGACACCAGTACCCCTGTCGTACATGTGACACAAGTACACCTGCCATACCGGTGAGACGAGTACACGTCATACGGACGAGACGAGTACACAGGTCATACCTGTGACACGAGTACACCTGTCACACCTGTGACACAATTACACCTGTCATACAGGTGAGACAATTAGGCATGTCATACATGTGACACAAGTAGACATGTCATACATTTGATAAAGTACACTTGTCATACCTGTGACATGAGTACACCTGTCATACAGGTGAGACATGTCATACCTGTGACACAAGTAGACATGTCATACAAGTACATATGTCATACCTGTGACACAAGTACACTTGTCATACCTGTGACACAAGTAAATATGTCATACCTGTGATACAAGTAGACATGCCATACCTGTGACACAAGTATCCCTGTAATACATGTGACACAAGTAGACATGTCATACCTGTGACACAAGTACAACTGTCATACCTGTGACACAAGTACAACTGTCATACCTGTGACACAAGTACAACTGTCATACCTGACACAAGTATACATGTCATCACTGTGATACAAGCACACTTGCATACCTATGGCACGGGCACACTTAGTGACAAGTGTCATAGTTGTGACATAAGTACATACGTTCCAAATGCCATACCTGTGACATGTCATGCATATGACAGAAGCACTTTTCATACCTGTGACAGACTCTCGCAACACAAGACCTTGTAGGATATGCGACACACTCCCAAAAATTACACATGCATCATACCTGTGCCACAAACACACGTGTCATACCTGTGAATATTTGAGTGCCATTTACAGAGCCCTGCTGAAGCTGTTGTAAACCTTGCTGTCCGGTCAGATTGATCGTCTGGAACTGCTGCGGACTACTTTGGTTCCCAAGGGCCCCGAGAGATGTCAAAGCTCCTGATGCGTTCACTGTCAATGCACCCAATCCCTGAAGACCTGCGATTGGCGCGCCAAACACTTGCTGAATCTGACCTTGAAACTGTTGAGGATTTATTGCCTGAAGACCTTGAATATTTTGGAACCCTTGAATGTTTTGTAAGGTCTGCAAACCCTGCACATTTTGAAGTTGGAACGGAAACTGGGTAGCATTTTTTAAGTTTGCAATATTGGTTCCAGATATTAACTGATTGGGAGATGCGGAAACAAACTGATTTTGGCCAGCTATTTGAATATTTGCAAAGTTTTGTCCATTTAGTCCTTGTATGAACTGAGGATTCATGCTCATTACGTTAGAGATGTTATTCTGCTGTGGAGACGTTATTGTAGAATTGGAATTTGTTGTGGTTGTCGTTGGATTGGATGAATTCTGGGGCATCGAAGTAACAGTGATAAAATTTTGTCCATTTGCAGTAGTGCCGAATTGTGTTGCAGGAAACAAAGCCTGCATGAAATTTCCATTACCGACGGGTATGAGCTGCATCTGGGGGATAATGTTGGCCGCCGCCGCTGCAGCAGCTATGGTCTGCCCTGCCATGGACGAGGTCTGAAGCTGAGGCATTGAATAAACTGTTGGTGACGATGAAACACTGATGCCTGAAGAAGTTGCCCCTGCAGTGACATTTTGTGATTTTATGCTGCTCGCTTGCAGAGCTTGTGATTTTGATGTGACCTGACTAACCATGTCAACAATCTGAGGCATCTGCATGGTCTGTCCGAGGGAATTGACAGTTATTGTCTGATTGTTCAATGATGAAGCACCACTAGAAGGAACGGTTACATCCTGACTGTTCGCCTGGAACTGTGGCAACTGAACTTGCATATAGGTTGTCTGACCGTTAGCAGACACTGGTATTTGAACAATATTTGGAAACTGTTGAAACTGAGGGGCCGCATTAGGTTGTTGTATCTGGACGATGCCTCCGTGACGCATGGCACCAAGGGATTGAAGGCCTGCCAAATTCAGCACATTTCCTCCAAGGTTTACCATATTTCCTCCAACATTTGCAAAAGCCACATTTCCAGGCATAGCACCTATTCCTTGCATATTTGGAACCGGTGTACGTATGATCTGCCCATTGGAGGTCATAATGGGGATGGCTTGCATGCCCTGAAATCCCTGGAAAGCCTGCTGCTGTTGACCGGCGAGTATAGTCTGTCCCTGGATATTGGCACCGTCCTGACCCTCCAGATTGACATACTGGAACTGTGGGACGGCATTGTACGTTACTGTACCATTGGGACCAGCTTGGGCAACAAGTTGAAGACCACCCCCTTGCGCCTGTTGTAGAATCTGTGAAAACAAATATGCAAAATGAAAGCAAGATGTTAATCAAAACTTTGTGACAACAAACACATAAGAAAAGAAATATTGCATTATAAGAAAGCAGTGGGTATTAAACAATAGGGTCAACATGTCTATGAGCATTTGATCACTGGGAGGACAGACCAATGCGGGAAAACAACCAGGAGAGTCAAGACCAACCTAAACTGGAATCTAAGGTTAACAAACTCATGACTGTTCAGTCCATCCATAAAATCAGTTGCCACACAATGTGTACGAGTCTTAAGGCCGGTGTCTACTCCTACGGAGCCACCGCTGGCCAAATATTTGGTTGAACACCAGTAATAACATGAAACTTCGCATCAAAATCCTGATACTACTAACCAATTGTACTACATAATTATATTATAATAACATGCATGCATTGTTGCCTGGTGAATATTTATATTTATCATGCAGATATGCACTTCTCCGCCTAATAAATTTTGCTTTATTAGCCACTGACCAATAAAGGAAATCAATGTGGAATCCCTTGGCGTTTATTAAACGTAACGTTATCTGACGACATAAAACAAACAAAAAACAACATGGCAGCATCTACGATAAGCTTAACGAGTGGGTAAGGGGGGAAAGGGAGTGTATAACTTGTGTGGGGGTGGGGGGTATAATGTGAGTTCATTTTGTTTGTACCTGTCCACCAGCTAATGACATGGCTCCCTGCATCTGATTCTGCTGTTTTGAGGGATCGATTACTGTTGGGAGTTGGACCCACCCAGGGGCGACAATTTCGCCCGCCTGTCCTGCATTGATCACTCGAACACCATGAGCATTTTGCGTCCCAGATCCGTCCTCGTTTCCAATTTTACTACATGTCTGTGCCAACAGTGCCAAAGGACTTTGCTGAACATCCTGAAAGTGAATAATAACTGAGCTCAACACAACCGAAAAGAATAAACTGACAAAAGGGCGGGGTTACATCATGGGTGGTGGGGTCTGTTCTAAAAATAACCTGCCTTCCGAATAAAACTGCGCATTCAACTAACACTGTTTTTACTTACCTGACTCGTTGATTCAGTCGGCATATTTGTTCTTATATCATGCACGTATGCTTCTATTATATGTTTAGTTCAGCTTCGTTTATTTGTTATCAGGTGTCTTCAATAAGCCGATGAATTTAGAACATATTTAAATTAACGTTTAGGGCTGCCATTTTTCCTTCTTCTTGACCTCGCCTTTTTGACGTCATGCCCTCCCAAATGCCAAATCGATAATATCATTGCGCGTAAATTAATTGGATTTTATGTATAAACAGTCTTTTCCTTCTTGATTGATAAACTGTATGTGTTCTAACTTCTTTCAAAATAGGATTTTCATTTCAAATAGCATGCGTTCATTTAAAATTGATTGATGGTACGAAGAACTACTTGCTACTGTATGGATAAAACACCGGCTGGTGCGTTATTTGGTTGGTGTGGCGTAGTCGAGTTTGATTGACAGGTCTTATTGGAAAAAACGCGCATGCTCCATTTTGAGCTGTGTGGGTTGTGCTCGTTGAAAAGGATACGCCGCTAATTAACAAAGGGGATAATCTAGGTTACGAGACACGCCCAATAAAAGGAGGTCTGTCGGGACAGAGTTACGAAGCATATACAGTACGCATTAAAACTGATTGTATATTTGTTGTAGAATATGTTCGGTTAATTTATGTTCAGCTACTTAGTATCCTAGGCAAGAGAACCACGACGGGTTCAATGCTCAACTAGACCGGCGCAAATTATGACGCACTTAGATCACCATCGGGGGAGGGGTTGGGGCTGGATAAGAAATGAGGATTTATAGTGGGTGGAATTCAAATGGGACACACTTGAGTGGGAAGGGAGTGGGGACTGGATAAACATGATTTATTATAGATTAATGTCGTAGGTGGGATTTAAAGGGACACACGACATTCTTAATTTCTTTAAAACGTAATTATTATAATAGTAAGTTATATGGCACATTACTGTTATACTGCACCAATAATATATTTAGGCGTATGGTAGATTAACGAATTTGAATTGAATTGAATGTTGTTTAACGGCTCATCAACACAATACAGGTTATTTAGAGCCGCCTCCGACAGTCTAGCTGGGAAAAAAATTCGGGGGAGCATGCCACCGGACCCCACTAGAACTCGGCCTACACATCATATTCAGCCAAGCTACATAGGAATCCGGGAACCTGCCCTACTCTTATTATTGAATAGATTCCTATGGTTCTTTAACGTGCTCGGAGGATAGACCGATACACGGGACCGCCCGGTTTACGTAAACCAATCCGACGGACGAGGCTAAGGAAAAGTGTCTTGCCCAAGAACACACCGACGGAACTCCGTGGCACCACGGAGGATTGAACCCGGGGCCTCCGGTTACAAATCCGCCGCGCTACCGACTGCGCAACGCCAGCCCCGGTAGAATAACGAAGAAAAACGGAAAACTCAAACAATCCTATATTTATTTATATCAGAGTAATAATTTTTTTTTTATATGCAAATAGATTTAATGTTAAATGATACCATGCAGGGTCGAAATATTAACAGGGGCGTAGCTTCCTATAGGCCGTGTCTGAGAAATCGAAACAATAAAAATGCCAAAAATGCAATAAGAACTAGTACTTCGTGTTAATATAAATAACATTTAATTACTTTAAATGTTTTCAGCTTCTTTTTAGTTATAAGATACATAATTTACGGTAAAAAGTAAGGATATTGATGCTCTTATGGACATATTCACCGGTACGAAATATACGCCAAAACGCACCTCCGACAGTCTAGCTGAAAAATAAATTCGGGGGAGCATGCCACCGGACCCCACTAGAACTCGGCCTACACATCATATTCAGCCAAGCTACGCCCGTGATTAATATATATCGACCCTGGTGATACTGGATTAATAAATCGAGATGCTAATTCAAGATTGCCGCGTGTCCCCCTTTAAGAAAGACTTTCCCGAGGAAAGAGTTTTGGAAATATATTTTGATGTGGGTGATGCCATTTGAATTAAGTATACTGTAAGAAATAATAAACGCATAATGGGTATTTCCGCTATATATTGTATGTTTAATTAATATACAGGGCGACATTAGGCCTATCCATTCGGAAAGAAGGTATAAACAGCACCGAACACACCAATGGTTTACCCCTTTAAAGTTTCATTATCGATATAATGCGCATTTGGCTCAAGCTGGTGAGCAAACTTAGGCTTTAACGTTGCATTCTCCTTACATTAATTAAGCACACTACTGAAATGGCTTGACGGACAGGCGGACGGACAGACATACAGGAATCCGTACCTACTCTTAGTAGCGAACAGATTTTTGACGAAAGGATTGAAATGCCATTTTCTGCCTTGTGAATACTCTAGCACCTTCATGTATTAGGCCTTTTTGATCGTTACCAGACTTACACAGATTGTTAATATCAATGAAAGCTTGGACAAGTTCGAAAATCAGCTAAATTGGGTCATTAATACCAGAGTTATGGCCCTTGTTTATTCTGAAAAATGCCATTTTCTGCCTTATAAACACTCTAGCACCTTCATGTATTATATGATCTTTACCAAACTTGCACAGATTGTTAATATTAATGAAAGTTTGAACATGTTCAAAAACTAGCCAAATCGGAACAGTAACACCACAGTTATGACCCTTGTTTTTTTCTGAAAAATGCCGTTTTCTGCCTCGTGAACACTCTAGCACCTTCACTTTACCAAATTTGCACACATTGTTAATATCAATAAAAACTTGGACAAGTTCGAAAACCAACTAAATTGGGTAACTAATATCAGAGTTATGGCCCTTGTTTTTTGTCTGAAAAAATGTCATTTTCCGCTTTGTGAACACTCTAGCACCTTCATTTATTGTTTGATCCTTACCAATGTTTTTATTATTATTATTTTTTTTAATTTTGTATTTTGTCATTTTTTTATTTTTTTATTTTTATTTTTATTTATTTCATTTTATTTTTTTGTTATATATGTTGTTGTTTTTTTAACGCCGTGATGGATTTGACGAAAGTTAGCAGGAAGCATAGGTATGATTATTTAGTTGTGCCTATTGCCAGGGGCGTAGCCAGGCATACTCCTGTACGCCCGGGCGTAATCTAGAAAATCGAATGTGAAAAAATAAAAATGCTTATGTTTTAAAATCAGCAATACAAATTGAAGGAGGGTAGGTGGGTATCAAGTTTCATAAACTTCTGTTATAATTGGTTCGATTTTTTTTTCTATTTATTAAAAACACACTATCTCGCTCAAATGAAGCCACAAACCTCCGAAATTTCAAATTGCACTCAAATTTCAAAAAATTCCCGGGGGAGGCCCCCAAGACCCCCACCAGAGGAAGAAGACACCCACGTCCGCACCCTCCCCCACGGCTTATTCTCCAAAAGGCTCTGGCTACGCCCCTGATTGCGATTTTTTCAGGTTCGTTGATTTTTGATGGAGTTACGGCCCTTGACATTTTTACTTTAAATTTAATGTCGGCGCTACTCCTCCTAAACGGCTTGTTGGATTTCTAAGAAATTTGGCGGGAAATCTCGGTATGATGTTAGTTGTGCAAATCGCGGTATATCGATGAAATATTGGACAAGTTCGAAAAAAAGAAATACTGATGGGAATTTTATGACGACAACCCTTGATATAAGAGCCGTTTTAGCCAGTAGAGCGTCTACAAGCCCTCTTTGGCCTCTTGTTTTATTATGCGTTTCTATTTTCTTTCAGTATATAATATTACAAAGAGCAGTAATTCTAATTTAAATAACTATTTATATAGTATACGTAATGGTTCTTGCAGAGATGGTTTGTTTGTATGGTGTTTTATGTCATTTTCAAGACATGTAAGGTCATATATTTATATAATTTACAACGCAACATCGTTAACCATTCGGCCACGGCGATGCAAAGATGGAGGTGGTTGTCAGAGGAAGTGGCCTTGGGTGGGGGTAGGAGCTTTTGGGGGAGATATTTTCAGCAAGTGTGTGGGAGGAGAGGGGGGGGGGGAGGGGGGCGGAGCCGGACGGACGGACAGACGGACGACAGGAATCCGTCCCTACTCTTACTAACGAACATATTTTTGACGAAAGGATTGAACCCGGGTCCTCCAGATTGCAAGTCCACGACCTCGCCAGCTCCTTCTGGATAGCGGACGACCACGCCAGCTCCTTCTAGATAGCGGACAACCACGCCAGCTCCTTCTAGATAGCGGACGACCACGCCACTCCTTCTAGACAACGGACATATATGCAGTATGGCTCTAAGTTTGTAAGTTTTTCATAAAACTATCTCACAAAGAAGACCTTTCGATGATGTTTTACATTATAAAGAACTTAACAATAGAAATGGCAAACTTAAATACGCAATAAGTAAACATGACCATCATGGTCAGTTGTCACCTGTGTCTTGAAAAGGTGTTTTTCTCGAAGAAGATTAGAGTTGCTGTGGAAAAGTATGGCCATTATTCTTTAGGGCCACGGTAAAAACAGGATAAAAACATGTGTACAGCATATATATGCACGTGCTTACCATATTGTACAGCTTTTTGGATATCACTGTCCAACATGGTGCGAACGATGCCATGGAGCGACACACCTTGCGGGGTCACTTTGTCCCAGACGGCCGCAAGACGTCCTGTCTGATCGATGGTATGAACTGGAATGGATCGGAGAATTATGCATATCAAAATGAATCAATGAATGGTGTTTTACGGCACGTCGACACAAAAATAGGTCGTATTGTGCGCAAAAACTGATGAAAGATGAAGAAATGAAGTAGTAAATAAAAATTAATGTAAATATATAAAGATAAACTATTTACAAATAAGGGATGATATGGTAGTAATATAAACTATGTATAAATGTAAATCAACAAATGCACGTAAACGGGTGTAAATATATTGGTATGATTCGGAAATACGCCGAGTTTCAAGACAACGTGATAAACAGAAAGGCAAAACTTTGAAACATAATATTACATCAGAGTGGGCTATAAATAAAAAGCTTAGAAACAAAGTCAATAATCTAAAGAAACATGCAAAAGAAAAGTTTTATAATAATATAGAAGAAGTCATTACGGAAGCCAATGTCAATGATCAGCGTCAATACTGGAAACTGTTAAAATATTTTATCAAAACTAATAAACATTCAGAAATCATTCCACCATTGAAAACCATATTACCAAATGGTCAGGTCACTTACTCTATATCAGATCAAGACAAGGCTAACAGCCTAAATGAATATTTTATATCTATATCATCCGTTGATGATACGCATGCTTCTTTACCAAATTTTGATCTTAAAACGCAGGCAAAACTAGAATCTATTATCATAGAAAAATCAGAAATAGTTGATATTATAAAAATACTGAATATAAACAAAGCATGCGGGGACGACGAAATAAGTCACAAGATGCTTAAAGAAACAATGTACACTATTTCAAAGCCGCTATGCATAGTTTTCAACAGGTCACTCGAAGAATGCATATTTCCAGATATTTGGAAAACAGCTGTAGTTATGGCATTTTTCAAAAAGTGTGACGCTAGCCTCCCTAGTAATTATAGACCAATATCGTTACTTAGCTGTGTAGGAAAAGTTATGGAAAGGATAATATTTAAACATATGTATAACTTTTTTCATAAGAATAATCCCTTTTTCAAATACCAATCTGGCTTTCTACCAGGTCACTCCACAGTTTATCAACTTATGGATATGTATCACCACATTTGCCAAGCTTTCGATGCCAAACAGTACACTTGTATAGTATTTAATGATATCTCAAAGGCTTTTGATCGCATATGGCATCTTGGCCTTCTATTTAAGCTAAAGCAAAACGGTATTAATGGTAAGCTGTTGTCTTGGCTATCAAATTATATTTTAAGTCGTACTCAGCGAGTAAGGGTCGGTACAACATCATCTGAGACTAAATATTTGAAGGCTGGGGTACCTCAAGGATCGGTTTTGGGTCCTCTTCTTTTCTTAATCTATATAAATGATATTGCTGAAAATATGCTAAGCATTACTCGCCTTTTGCAGACGATAGCTCTCTCTCAATATCCACATCCAGTATTGATGATATGGAGGGTATTTTAAATCATGATCTACATATTATAGCTCAGTGGTCGAAACAGTGGCTTGTTCAATTTAATCCTAATAAAACTGAAGTATTATTTTTCTCCCTTAATCACACTGATCGCGGTCCACAACTATTTTTAAATGACGTTCAACTCCCATTCTTGATACGCACAAGCGTTTGGGTTTAATTCTTAGTTCAGATGGTAAATGGCACGAACACATTAACAGTATTGTAACATCTGCCACAAAAATTATTGGCCTAATGCGTCATCTAAAATTCAAACTGAAACGCAAAACACTAAATCAAATTTACTTATCATACATGCGCCCTATCCTAGAATATGCATCTATTGTATCGGATGGTTGTTCTGTTTACGATAGAGAAAAACTCGAAAAAGTTCAATATGAGGCTGCTCGCATCGTGACTGGACTAACGCGATCAGTATCCATCAATAACTTACTAACTGAAATTGGATGGTTATCATTATCAGATAGACGAAAAATGCAAAAACTTACTATGGTTTATAAAGTAAATAGTGGCATAATGCCATCGTATGTTACCAATCTATTTCCTCCATTTGTTCAAGAAAACAACCCATATAACCTTAGAAATTGTAATAACTACGAGACCATAGCAAGACGAACGGAAATATTTTCTAAATCATTTATTCCATCCGATATTACTATGTGGAACGATCTATCACCCGAAATCAAAAACTCCGAATCGCTTACTATTTTTAAACGAAAACTTCTAAGATCTGTATTCGTTAGTCCTAAAGTTCCTATTTACCTGCTTTATGGCTCACGATCACTTGCTGTTCTACATGCACGAATTCGCAATTCATGCAGCAATCTTAACAACGACCTTTATATAAATCACCTAAGACTATCACCAAGTTGCGATTGTGGGTATGAAACAGAAGATGCCGAGCATTTCATTTTTAAGTGTAATAGATTTCAAAACCAACGACATGTCCTGTTTCAATCTACTCGTCGCTTTCATCCGTTAAACTTGAACACTTTGCTTTTTGGTAGGGGACACATATCCGACGCGGAAAACGAATTGATTTTTAATGCCTTTCAGACCTACATTAGTGAGACCAAACGTTTCAAAAACTAACACATTCTAACAAATCATTTTCAAATGTAAATACTGTCCTGACTCACTGTATTGGCAACTTGTGCACTACCTCATCTTCTTCGTTCATAACTTTCATACAGCTTACTCCTTTCCTCTTCTTACTTCTTTTCTATCCAATCGTAATTATATTTCACATCAACGAACAAAACCTATATCAGCAAATATATATTTATTTGTAGTTTGTTTATAATTCTTTGTAAAAGCTAATATGTAACTATTTAGCCATGTACATTTCTGTAACACATTGTATTGGGAAGGGCCGTAACTAAAGTTGATAGAACTTGTTGCCAGTAAGCGCGCGCATCACCAACGCCATATAAGGAAGTAAACACATTTTTCGGAGAAATCCCTTCCGTTTTTGTACCGCTTATTTACTTTTTCTTCTCTTTTTTCCTGTTTCCAATCTTCAGTTATAAACGTCTGACAATAAGTGACATCGCGTAAGTAATTTGCAGTGTAAAAACCTTTTTTTAAATGAGAATGACGAAAACTGGGCTTGGACGGAAACTGGCCTCTAACGAGTATACATATCCGTTTCGTATAGTTATCCGTTTCGTATAGTGGTTTTTCAGCACTTCCATTTGTTAACTAATTATTAAATGCCTTAGATTCACAAAGTATAATAGTATTTAGAAACTTTCAAATGTCAAAATCCTCAAATTATTATGTTACTCTGAACAACTGCCCTCCTATACTAATGTGTAGACTTTGATCCTATGCGTCAAATGTACTACAATGTTAATACTATGAAAGAGTTATTTAATACTATAGATTTTAGTCTTGTTTTAGATTTCCTGAAAGAAATCAGACTATATAAATCATTATAATACTCAGACTTTATAAAATCATCATTTTATATATATTTACTTGATTTGATTTAAACATATTTAATTGCCATATAAATAAGCAAATGGGTCGGCCGCATAATAAACTATTAAAAAAATAACGCTGTACACATAATGACGTCGTATTTTTATCACTCTTCAGTGAACGCAGTAAAATATACCGTGATTATATAGCTTAACCAAAGAGAAGCAACTCGTACAACCTGTATCTGTTTCATTTACACAGAGTTACTGTAAATTGTCGTCGTTGAACATTTTTCATTGACGTTACCAGGCGCATTGTTATAACGATCGATGTGACTGATGGAACAATGTAAATATACCATTATTACAATGAAATTGTTGAATAGACTTGCAAACAAGTTTCTAATTCATAAAAGTTTACTGTATCTTGACCGAGTTGATCTATCACTCGATAAAATACATGACGGAAACTGGGCCTGTAAACAAAATGATTTCTCAGTTTTAGTCTATTTATAAAAAAGGTCACGTGCCACTTCGATAATTTATATAAAACAGAATTCTTTGGTCAAATTTCCAGGAAGAGGTAACCTGATAGAAAATAGAGTAAAAATGGTCAGGATAGATAGATTTGTCTGAAAAATTAGTTTATGTTTACATAAGTGACGGAAAGTGGCCCCCGGCCGACGAGTATATATAACTGGATGTGCATAGCGTATTATGAATTTGTAATTGTTCGGACTGTTTTATATGTTCCAATAAATTATGGAAATCACAACGCGAAGTCCGGACCTTGTTATTAAATGTACCAAGCATGTCATACAACCCCGTAGTGCTACAAGGTAATGTACACAATAAAACGGTAAACAGAAATGTAAACAACAATGGACAACATGTAAATAGGCAAGGCAATAACAGTAGGGATAGTACACAGAATGGTGTAAATAATAAACCAAACCAAAAGGGAAACATACAGGAAAATAACAAAAATAGAAGGGTAGCTGAGAATAACGGAAATGCAAATAATAGAGGAAACACAAACAAAATAGTACCCACTTGTACTGATTGTAAAAGGGGTAATTGCGTTCCTTTTTCACAGAGCCAAATTAAGGAATATTATAGCATCAAATAAAAGTAACGGAGCTCTCTACTACAAAATAAATCAAATGGCATGACAACAAAACCGAATGGCATTTCCCATGTAAAATTCCAAAACAATTAATTAGAGAATTCCATGCTAGAAGAACAATGTCAGGGAAGAAAAGAAGAAAACCATTACAAACAGGACACACATGTTTCAAACAAGTTGATAATGAAAATATTCAACAAGTGAATACAGCATCAACGAATAACATGTCAAATGTAAACAAATCTAAAAACTTAAATAAAACCAAACTTTTGGCAATGCAAATAATTCACGGAACATCATACTACCTGGTTCAAAAGGGAAATACAAAAGCTGAATGGCATTCAGTTCTCAGTGCATACGACGAGGCAAGAACATTGTTACTGTTATTGGAAGATGAAGAACAGCGTAGAAAGGAGAAATACAAGCAGGATTATATTAACAGAAGGTTTTATGCAGAAACACCAGATTCTAGAAATTACAGTTGCACTACACGGTTACAAGAGGTTTATAAAATCCAACTGGATGATGATAACAAAATATTGCACCTTTTTCATTCAATACTCTCTTGAGCGATATAAGATACAACTTCAAACAAAATATAACAAAAATCAGAGACAGCTGAGATTTATTTTATGGTGGGCTGATCTTGGATAGTGTAAAGGTAAAATTATCCAAATAGTGCTATGATTGTCATGTAGTCGACGACATGCAGTCAATCCAACCTTTGCAACATCTGACATTAGTGTTAACATTTTGCAGAAAAGTAATTTTAAATTTCAGTTGAAACGTACATGTTTATGTTAATTTTCATTTTCATTTTGGAGAAAAACCACCATTTTCTTTGATATATATTGTACTTTACTCATTCATAAGTTAGAGCACTTGTGAATTATGCAACAGCTTGAACAGCTGTTAAACAGCTGTTAAACAGTGCAACTTACTGAATGGACTAGATGTTAAGGTGTTAGGATTATATATTTTTTTATGTGTTTTTTTTTATGTGGTTATTCTCTGCTCTGTATCAGAATCCTAATGTGTACCTATTACGGTCATGAAATCAAATTGTCACATTTTGAACAGATATATGTTTGTCATGTACTAATAGTATTGCACTCTTTAACATACTAACATTGATGTCATATATGGAAAACCTTGAAGTATTTTGGACATTGTAACAATGAACAGTCAGTTTGGCTAACAGAAGTTTGGAAATTATTAATATGAATTATCAAAAACAATTAAGTGTAATGTGTGACTCATAAGATAAACACAAATCGAGTTTCTACACATGTCTGCAGCATTAGTGTATATATAGTTAGTTGTTAATTAATTTGGTTGACTTTAATGAAGTGAAAGTTCGGGGAATCTGTCACCGCGTGACATTTTCTGCCCAACTATTATTAAGAATTAAAAATAGAAAAATAAAATACAAAATAGAAAACGTAATGTACATAATTTAAAAATGAGTGTATGTGTGTGAGATTGTGAAAAAGAAAATATTGTTTTATCAAATGTATCCGTTTTAACATTTCAGGAAGTATTTAACTGAAGCTTATTATTTTGTAAAATTATTAATTAGTCAAATTGGTCACTTCCCTACCGTTTGGTCACGGGGCAAAGAATAGGGCCACTGCAGATCCCTTTGGAGGGATAGACAGAGGGGTAGAATCCCCCCAAATTCATGTTCATTTTATCATTTTTTGTTCATGTTCATTAAAGGTCTTCATCATGATCCCTGCATTGTTTCAGGTGCCATCTCGCTCGCATCAAAAGAGCAGTGGCAGAAAAACAATAACGTGGCTCCAGCGTAAATGGCGTTCCTACGATAGAATTTGCAGCAACTCTGCAGTTCAGGGTGAGAAGGTTCTAGGCCCATTTTCCATATTTTATCTCGATGTACATGGAAGATGAGCCTGGCATGTTCATGCCTTTTAGGCGCCATATAACCTTTTCATGTGTTGGTGCGCCTTAAAACCCCAATTCAATTCAATTCACTTCCCTACATGTGAATTGAAGTCAGTATTGTTTGTAACACATTGTTTGAAATAATTAGCTCAAGCCATTAGCTTGATGATTAAGTTTGCTCATATCTTAACACTTTTTACTTAGAACATATGTTTGAAAACTGTCACTCAATGTGTTAGTTGTTTTGGTCAGAGTAGCTTTGAGGGGGCCTGGGATTTTCCTTTGAGCCGGAATATATTTTTTTTCATTTCTTGAAAGCCGGGATTTTTTTTCCGCCTAATACACTGGCCAGATTTTTTTTTTCGTGAACTTGAAAGCTCAAGTGAAAAGTTCTTTTTTGACAAAGTCCATTTATTTTAACAACTTAAAGTCGTACATCAACAAAACTTCAGTAAAGCTTGGAATATCAAGGGCACTAAAATGCTGGTTAAAGTTTTTAGGCAAGTCCTTTATTTCAATAGGTGATTGTTAATTATTAAAACAACTTCAGTAAAGCATGAATGCTAGCAGACACATGTTCCATAACTCTGTATTGCATTTTAGCAAAATGATGGCTTTTTTCTGGATAAATATTTTCTGTATTGTATTTTAGAAAATGTGTAGCCTATAATTTTCGACTTAGAATTGCTTTTATTTTATTTGTTAGCAAGTCCATTTATTTCAATACCCACTAGCCATATATCTCAGCCAAAGGAGCTTGACAAGTGTCATCACTTTCAAACACAATAATGTTTCATAACTTTTTATTTCATTTTAGCCAGATGATAGTTTCTTTTTCAACTTAGAGTTTCAGTTAAAGTTTTTTAAGCAGCTTCATATATTTCAATAAAACCACTGCATACATCCAATAACAATGGCAAGCCTGTATATATCATTAGCCCCATAAACCCCACACCTTGCCCAGATAGACACATATTTATTCTATTCTTCAGTTACCATGTCTGCATCCATCCTGTTCTCTTCCATCCACTTCCCAACATCCTCCTCTCAACCCCCATCTCCAATGAAAATACTGTATTATTTCTGTGTTTTTTTTCCCTATTCAGTAACACTTCACTTCCCCTCCCCACCCTCTTCAAGTTCATATTCTTTCTGGGGTATTGAATGTCTTGCTTTGATATTTGGTATATATGTTCATTGACCACCCCAACCCCGCACCCCTACACCCTACCACAGTCGCCACCACCTATTAACCTCCACAATTAAGACTTGGTTGGTGAGACAGAAGTGTCAGTGACCTTGTTTAAAATTGACCTTGAATAGTGGAGAATGCTGTCCTTTCGACAGCTCTTTTGTTTAATATGGATCTTTCCATATATTTGGTGGATAGAACTTCATGTGCTGGTGTTAATATTTAGTTATGTTTGTACTTGTCTGCTTTCTATGTGAGCCCCTTTTGCTTGCTCTTCTGAATTATGAATTGATTGGATGTTTTGTTTGGTAGGGGATCGTTTTGTAATGGGCAATGACTACCATGTTCCATACCATTCTTATTAACACTGGCTTTGTCTGTAACCTGACATTGCATGTGGCTCAAGCTGCTTCTTAAGTCCATTTACTTGTTGATGATATTCACAAAATCCATCGCATAAGTACCAGGACCCTTGTATTGTAATACTATCATGACCTCTGCATACTACATTGATTACTAACATGCCCAAAGTACATCACATCTATAACTGTCATGGCTACTCTTTACTTCATTTTCTACTACCATGACCACTGCATATTGCAAGTATTACTATCATAACCACTGTATATCACATTTAGTACTACCATGACTACTTAAAGAACCATCTGCCAAAAAATGTTTTCTAGGTGCTGAGAATAGTGATTTTGAACAGAGAGAAGTGACCATGTATTTCAAAGGAAAATTTAGCAGAACCAAATATCTTTTTCAAACATATTTTTCAGTATAATAAAATAAATAGCCTTAGAAGGTTGACAAATGTTCACTGTCACCCTCACAGGATTGCAATATTTACATACTACCATGACCAATGTATATCACATTTAGGTCATTATTTTTTATTATTTTTAAGAACCATCAAGACAGAGAATAGCTGTAGGAGGAAGGGAAAAATTCCCTAAGGAAAAATAAAAAAAACTAATTTCGTTTTGTCGTAGGAGGGTTCGTACAACAAATTATCAAAAAATAATGGCCTTATAACAACCATGACTTATGTATACCACATTAATTATAACCATGAATATCATGTTCATTACTACCATGATCAATGTATACCAAATTACTACCATGATCACTTTATAACACTTTATACAACACATTTACTACCACCATTGCCAGTGTATACCACATTTATAACTGCCATGACTAATGTATACCACATGTATTACTACCATGATCTATGCACATCACATTTATTACAACCATGAATACTATCACTGTCTTCTACAACTCATTTCAATAAACTTCTGAGCAGAAGTTGTGGATGTAGCCAGATTGTGGTTAAATATATCCATGTTGAATCCAGTGGCTGATGAAGTAGATCTACATTTATCTTATTGACTGAAGTTGGAGCCAGATTTTTTTCCTCTAATTGGACTCAGAGCCAGATTATTTGTTTCCAACAGTTTGAGGGACTGTTTAATTTTTTTCCTTCAAGTCAGAGCCAGGATATTTTTTTTCAGCACTTCAAGGGTCAGAATATTTTTTCAAAAAAATAATCCCAGGCCCCCCCCCCCCCCCCCCCCCCCCCCCCAGAAATCAAAATGGTCGGTACCTTAAGCTTGTGAAGTCAGACATTACTCAATTAAGTTTGATTACTTTTCTTTTAACTCAAAGCCAGGTGTTTGTTCAACAGCTGTCATTTAGCATCTCATGCCATTTTAAGAACTTTCAACTTTAAGAGCTTTAAGAAACTTCACCAAAAAAAACAAAAAAAAACAAAGGTAGCGCCGTGGTGTAATGGTTAGCATTGCGGCTTAGTAACCCAGGGATCGCGCGTTCAATCCCAGCCAGGACCGAATTTGGGTTAATTATCGAAATATTTCAAAAGTATTTCCTACCTTACCAGTCCTTCGGATGAGACTTTAAACCGATGTCTGCTCGCTAAAATGCTTAGTGCAATACAGCGAGGATAAATAAACGCTTATACGCACACAAAAAAGCAGTCTTGATGCAGAGTCTTAGTTTTAGAGTTGTAGTTTTTCATGAAGTGAGAGTCTTGTAGTTGGAAAGTCTGGAAGTACAGCTATGCTAGTGTACAGTTTAGTGCTGAGCTAAATGTTATAGCCAGTACAGTCTTCTTGTGTTAATCTTAATAAGTGAACTTGGAAAGGAACCTCTCTATTTAGGAATTTACTACATAATATTTTTAGGAATAAACTGTAGACAGTGGAAAGCTAGGAGACAGGGAAGTGACACTATTATTTATTATTGAAACATTAGAATAACTTACGTTTATATCAATTGTTATATTTGAACATTTTACTCAGCAAACTTTATTGGAACTTTGGCGTAAATCATTATTAAAAATTAGTGGAAATCTGAGATGGATTATTTGGTATTTTCATACCCATACGTTCTACTTAAATAATCAAAGTAGAACGGACCCCTGACCGCCTGTCCAGTCCGAACTGGATAGCATTTGGGCTCCAGTCAGCTAATTCCCCATAGACACCAAACCGGTCGCTCTGCCTGTGAGCCCGAACTCGACAAGAAGTTTAACCCGTAGGGTAGGCACAGCGGTGGTATGTGGTGGAGACGTACGGGTAACAAGATTGCAAATGTTAACAACGCCATCATCAGCAGCAAAATAACTTTTGACATTAAATTGTTGTCCATAAACTGTAAATCTGTGAATTCCTGTGATAAATCTTGATCATCGGATGCAAGTTTTAAACTCAGATTAGAAAGAAACTACATTCAATTGCAAATAGGAAAGAACCATGTGCAATGTTTGATAGATTCGGGTGCGGATATCAGTGCTATAAGCAAACATTTATTATATATATAGTTGCACCAAATGTTAAATTAAGACAAAGCAATTTAACTAGAGTAATAGGTGTGTGTGGAGAGTCTCATTCAGTTTTAGGCCAGGCGGAATTGACTTTTGAATGTGAAGGAGTAACATTTAGTCAGAATGTTCATGTGTTTGAACACCTCCATCACAAAATATTAGTAGGAATTGACTTTTTGGTAAAAAAAAAGTGTTAAATTAGAATTCGGAGAAATTGAACTGAAAGTGCCAAAATTTATATCAACCATCAAAGTACCAGTAGTTGCTAATTCGCAAAGCATGACTGCATTTGCCTACACAACAGGAGAAAACATTATTCCCACTCAGAGTGAAACTATTATTCCTGTCAGCATTACTGGAATTCCTTCAGAATCGTTAGTGCTTTTGGAACCGAGACTACATTTAAAGGAACAAAACTTGGCTGGAGGCAAAAACATTATAACAGTTCAAAAATCTAGAGGTGCTTATAGACTCATGAACCAACAAGTTTGCCAATATTTTTTAAACCCAACTTTAGAATAGCAAAAACAACAGTTATAGACAATTCTTCAATATCAGTGCTACACAAACAGTCAACAACTAACATCGGTAATCTCAGTGCTTCAAATTCAAATAGTGACTCTCAAAACTATGAACAAATTGTTAAAGATTTAGAATTGTGACTTAAGCAGTGAACAGAAAGAAAATTTAATTAAGTTTTTGGGCCGAAACCGTGATATATTCGCAAAGGACATTTCTGAAATAGGAGAAACCAATCTTCACACTCATGTTATTCACACCGGAGACTCAAAACCAGTCAGTTCTGCACCGTATCGCCAAACACCTCAAATGAGAAATGAAATAGATAGGCAGATAGATGAAATGAAACAAAATGGCATTATCGAAGAAAGCACATTTCCATGGCACATCCCTGTTGTTCTAGTAGCAGACAATGAGTTGACTACCGAAAACTCAACGCAGTCACCGAACCGATGTCATTCCCCATTTCGTACATGTCTGATGCATTTGACACCTTGGATGACTCCAAAGCTGAAATATATTCGACGCTGGATCTTAAGAGTGGATTCTGGCAGGTGCCCTTGGACAAGTCGACAAAACATAAAGCGCTTTTATTACTCATCAGGGAATATTTGAATTTAATAGACTAACCTTCGGAATGACAAACGCACCTATGACCTTTCAAAGTTTAATGACAAAAGTGCTTAAAAACCTCAACTTCAAAGTGTGTTTAGTCTACAACGATGACTTGATTATCTTTTCAAAAGACTTCAGTCAGCATCTTCATCATTTGGACTTAGTATTTTCAAATTTGAGATCAGCAAACTTAAAACTCCAGCCAACAAAGTGCAAATTTGCCACAAAGCAGGTGAAATATTTAGGCCATATAGTTTCAAAAGATGGAATGCGTGTCAATCCAGAAAACACTGCCAAAATTAAAAACTGTGAAAGACCAAAGAATGCCAAACAAGTGAAAAGTTTACTAGGGATGATGGGATACTACCGGAAATTTGTCAAGAATTTTGCCAAGATTGCACAGCCCATTCATGATTAATTAAAACAGCATGTCAAATTTAAATGGAGCACTGAATGTGAAAATGCATTTCACGAACTTAAGGAAAAAATAGTGACAGCACCAATATTGAAATATCCAGAATTTGATAGGGAATTTATATTAGCCACAGACGCATCAGATTATTCTATAGGACACGTTTTAAGTAAAAATTATGAGGGAAAAGAGCATCCAATATGTTACAGAGGGAGAGCACTTAGGAATAATGAATTGAAATGGCATATTACCGACAAAGAAGGTTTAGCATTGGTAGACGGGATACAACATTTCAGGCATTACCTTGCAAACAACAAGTTCACCGTATTCACAGACAATGTGTCAGTAAAATACATACAGAAAATCAAGGATTGTCAAGGTCGACTAGGCCGTTGGAGTATTCTTCTACAAGGTTACACATTTGAAATTAAACACAAAGCTGGTACAGCAAATGCAAATGCCGATTTCTTGTCACGACTACATCACCAAGACTCAACACCAGAAGCTTCACGTGATTTAGCAGATCACATCGGATTAATACAAGAAGACAACAAGGATTACACTCAAGTGACGTTTGTATATCCTGGAGATGATGAAGACGTAGTTGTTGCAGCTGTCTCAACGGAGGAAGCTAGTCTGTCAGACGAGCCGACATTGATCGACTTAGCAAAGTATCAGCGTGAATGTCCAGACTTTAGAGACATCTACAACTATCTTGCCAACCGTCAGGTCCCAGAGGATCCATTGCTTGCCAGAGTCGTCGTTGCAGAATCCTACAACTTTGAACTGGAAGACGACGTTCTAAAGCACTTCTACTCCAGACGTGGAAGAGGTGTACCTAAGGATGAACGTTTAGTCAGGCAGACTGTGATTCCAAAAACCATGAGGGATGACGTGCTGAAGGCGTACAATGACTGTATAGCAGTTGGCGGACATCAGGGATTTGAGAGGACTTATGCAGCACTTTGAATTACTTTCCTTGAAAAAATAGAGTTACTGCCTTTGGAAAATTCGCGTTACCTCCCCTGGAATAATCGTGTTACCTCCCTTGAAAAAGGGTTACTTTCCTTGAAAAAAAGAGATACTTTCCTGGAAAAAAGTTACCTCTCCTGAAAAAACGAGTCACTACCTTTGAAAAAATAGTGTTACTTCCCAAGAAGTTAGAGTTACATCCCCTCGAAAAACGAGTTACGTCCCTTGAAAAACTGGAGTCCGGTCCCTTGAAAAAAATCATGAGTTACCTCCCATGAAAAGGACTAGCTACTGCCCCTGAAAAAAAGTTACGAGTTACATCCCATGGAAAAAACTAGTTACTTCCCAATCTCTACCCAGAGTACACTAGTTCCGGTTAGGTCACGTGATTATTCAAAAAAGTTATGACGATGTTTCTAATAAATCCTTTTGCGTGATCTGCAAAGATAAAGCATAGACCCATATTAAATAATTTCAATTTTTTTTTACAATTTAATTTTCTGCTATCGAGCTTCGGTTTGAAATGTTTACATATGCGTATCTGTCACAGGATGACCTTAGTGGTTGGGCTAACTCAGGAAAGAATCAATGACGGTGAATGCATTTACATAAGTTTAATGCAACTTTTAAAATATGTTTAATATATATACAATTATCTAAAAAAACAAGCGAATACACAAATGAACTATGAAAAGAATGTTCTCCTGAACGTTTAAGACGTTCCTAGTATTGTTATAAATACTGAATGTCTAAGACACTAAAGTGTTGTTAAAGCTATAACAATGTTGATCTAGCGCGATAACTGTGATGCGCGAGAGCTCATGAAGATGATGATGCGCGAATTCAATGGATGATTGTCATCAAATGCCTTCTGTAAGGGTTGATGACGCGATGCAATGATAGTTAATCTCCACTGAGATTGTGAATGATATTCCTCCAGTGAGGACTGGTAACGGGCCCACCTTGTGTCCCGGGGGTTGTCGTTAGTAAAACCTGGCTGCGCAGGTACGGGGACCGTCTCCACCGCTTGTAACGTTAGTCGTGGAAGCTTAGCTCCACTCCTGGATATCCAAACCTAGATGGCTTACTCCAACCCTGGATGGCTTATATCCTGGATGGCTTAGGCTGTAATTATACATACGTTTTAGATGTCGGTTGACAAACATAACAATCTTGTATAATTATCATTACCCAAACAAATCATTATTCAATCAATATATGCAAGCTGTACTAATGAGGAGTAGCAATGTATACATATTCTACAACGCCATATGTACGCTATGTACGTCGCTGTTAATCAATGCCCCTAATACATGTAATATAAACATGATCAAATTACTCAATATATTACACTCACTGAGTTATGCATGCACGCATTTATTCTTGTCACTCATCTCATTGTTAACTAATGTTGACAATCGTGTATTACAATCACCGAGTTATACGCCAACGTTAACTAATGCACCTAATATCCACTGTTATCAAATTAATATTGTTTTACAATTAATGATCAATTACAATAATTACATCTAATAAAGTAACTTCAAAATCATATGCTAGTCTAAAGTTATGTTTGAGAAACATCAATGCTAACCGGATGTCGTAACCGCCAAACAAGATGGCGCCGCCCACTGAATACAAATATACGATAAAAGTTTAATAAAACTACTAACCACATGTTGCCTGTGAAATTTGCCGTCCAATCTCTGTTCCAACAAAGTACTATCGATGATCCCGGCGAAAGCTAGAAGACAATGGGTTTTATAGCAAACATTACGCCCAAATCATTATTTCCCCCGTTCAGTCCGTGACAAACGTGGCTAAATCTACAGTATTGAATCTACACGAGAGGCCCCTTATACAATTTTGCCGTTTAAGGAAAATATACCTATACGTTTACATGCATTAGCACAAAACTAAACTTATGACACGGCCTCTCTGGCGGCCACTTAAAATGTGCACGCTTTTACGTGTTACATGAATAGATCATGAATATTGTGAAATTGTTTCAACTCGAACAATAGATTTTGGGTGTAACCGATACAAGAGCTATATACGACCAGTACGCTCTACCCGTGACATTTTGTGACAGTATCGAAAACTAAGTATTAGATTTGTAGTAAAATAGTCCCGATTAACTAAATTGTTTTAGTGCATTATTTCAAATCTTGCAACATCTAATCTGCAGATATTTTGAAAATTATATTTACACAAGAATTAAATAAGTTTTAGGCAAACATATTCCAATTTAACAGGTTTTACCAAAATCTTGTAATTTAGTAGTTAGCAGAGAGAAAGAAGCGTGGAGATTGGTTACTTCCTTTGAAGAAATAAGAGTCCGATCCCTGGAACAAATTGAGTTACCTCCCATGAAAAGAACTAGCTACCTCCCCTGAAAAACGAGTTACTACCCTTGAAAAAAAATATGTTCCTCCCTTGAAAAAATCGAGTTACTAAACTTGAAAAATTAAGAGTTGCCTCCCCTGAAAACAACGAGTTACTTCCCTGAAAAAAATCGAGTTAACTCACCTGAAAAAAAGTTACCTCCATATATATGTAAATTGGGGTTTCTGGACCAAATCTTTTTTTTTTACTCGAGATTTGACCCAACAACCCCAAAATACATATATATGAAAAACTCCTACCACAAGATGCTGAAATAAGCTGGGTTAGAGTTATATTCTGAGATTTTTAATAAAAGTTGATTTGTTACTAAATTTACACCCAAATCAACGAATAAACACGAAATCAACAAAATATGAAAAACTCCTACCGCAAGGTGCTGAAATAAGCTGGGTTAGAGTTATATTTTGAGATTTTTTAATAGTTATCAAAATTACAAAAATATTGCTTTTTTTGTAATATAATTATAAAATGTTTTTTTAATACAAAACAAATTTGTTGATTTGTTATCAAAATTTTACTCAGATCAATGAATAAACACGAAATCAACAAAATATGAAAACTCTTACCACAAGGTGCTGAAATAAGCTGGGTTAGAGTTATATTCCTGGATTTTTTAATACAAGTTTATTTGTTATTAAATTTACACCCAAATCAATGAATCAACACGAAATCAACAAAATATGATTTTTCTAAAAGAAAGGTGCTGAAATAAGCTGATCCAGAGTTATATTCTGGGATTTTTTAATAAAAGTTGATTTGTTATTAAATTTACACCCAAATCAACGAATAAACACGAATATAATAACAAAAGAAAAATACCACAAGGTGCTGAAATAAGCTGGGTTAGAGTTATATTCTGAGATTTTTTAATAAAAGTTGATTTGTTATCAAAATTACACCCAAATCAACGAATAAACACGAAATCATAAAGGAAGACGCGATAAAAGTAGAGAAAATAAAAAGAAACACAAACCATGCTGGTATGTCTTTTTTTTACATGCTACAAGTGTAGTATAAAATTTTCATTTACCATGTTTGTATCTACATGAAAGAATAAGCCGTAAAAGCATGGAACTCAATAATAACCTAGTGTATTACGTACAAACACCTGTAGTGTTAAAAAAGGTTGTATTAAAAATAATCAAATGGGTCTGCTTTCTTAAACAAACTTGGCCTATGCGTCTCTACTCGAGCTGTTGCCTGTAGTTTAGGTGTCTTCTCTACATTTTTCCATGTTATCCCCAAAACTGATATAGCTGTCATTATACCCATATATATGAATGCAATTTTTTTAAAACCATTTACCGTTTTCCCTATCTCTTGCATGGTATATATTTGTTTCTTTTCTTGTTGTTCGTCTTCCAAAACAGATTGTTCATCTTCCTGCTGTTCCAGCAACAAATCTATGTCATCTTTTTCTTCCCCTTGTTTTTCCAACAGACGGGAGAGAAGTTGCGTCTGTTTGCGACTTTCTTCTGCTATGGTTTCCAGATTATACATCACATCTTCTGGTGTAGCTATCTCTTTTAATATTTTACGTGCTATGTTGTCATGTGGTATAAGTTCGTCTGCCGTATATGGTTTTTCATCCTCTCTTGTAATGTTCTCCCTTGTAATACTGTCCTCCCTTGTAATACGGGGGTTCCATATCATCCTTAGTTTGTCATTTCCAATTCTATATCTCTTCATCGCTTGGTTCGCAGATATTTGTCCACGTAGTCCACGAAGTTCTTCTATTTGATCTTGTGTCAAGTATCCTCTTTTGTTTTCCATGTTTTTATATTATGATATATTTTAATATTATTTTAAATAATATTAAAACACAACCAATTTTGGTATCGTTTATATGCAGTTAAAGACTGTTTAGCATCGTCTGTAAATATTTTGACACCGTCTGGATATAGTTTGACATTGTTTGACATCGCCAGAGTATCATCTGAGTACCATCTATGTATCATTTGATATTGTCTGTATACAGTTGAAGACTGTTTGGCATCATATGTGTGTGGTTGAAGATTGTTTGGAATCTTCTGTGTGTAGTTGAAGATTGTTTAGCATCGTCTGTATATATTTTGACATCGTTTGAGTACAGTCTGTATATATTTTGACATGTTCTGTAATTGTTTAACATTGTCTGTGTATAATTTGGGGTTATATGGGACTTATTTTGCTTGTAGCAATTATGTATGATAATCATGGCTGATTGTTTGGTTATCAGTATGCTAAGGAAATAGATTCATGGGTTATTTTTGAGTTCCATGCTTTTACGGCTTATTCTTTCATGTAGATAAAAATATGATAAATGAAAATGTTATACTACACTTGTAGCATGTAAAAAAAGACATACCAGCATGGTTTGTGTTTCTTTTTATTTTCTCTACTTTTATCGCGTCTTCCTTTATGATTTCGTGTTTATTCGTTGATTTGGGTGTAATTTTGATAACAAATCAACTTTTATTAAAAAATCTCAGAATATAACTCTAACCCAGCTTATTTCGGCACCTTGTGGTATTTTTTCTTTTGTTATTATATTCGTGTTTATTCGTTGATTTGGGTGTAAATTTAATAACAAATCAACTTGTATTAAAAAATCCAGGAATATAACTCTAACCCAGCTTATTTCAGCACCTTTCTTTTAGAAAAATCATATTTGTTGATTTCGTGTTTATTCATTGATTTGGGTGTAACTTTAATAGCAAATAAACTTGTATTAAAAAATCTCAAAATATAACTCTAACCCAGCTTATTTCAGCACCTTGTGGTAAGAGTTTTCATATTTTGTTGATTTCGTGTTTATTCATTGATCTGAGTAAAATTATAACAAATTTGTTTTGTATTAAAAAAACATTTTATAATTATATTACAAAAAAGGCAATATTTTTGTAATTTTGATAACTATTAAAAAATCTCAAAATATAACTCTAACCCAGCTTATATCAGCACCTTGCGGTAGGAGTTTTTCATATTTTGTTGATTTCGTGTTTATTCGTTGATTTGGGTGTAAATTTAGTAACAAATCAACTTTTATTAAAAAATCTCAGAATATAACTCTAACCCAGCTTATTTCAGCATCTTGTAGGAGGAGTTTTTCATATATATGTATTTTGGGGTTGTTGGGTCAAATCTCGAGTAAAAAAAAAGATTTGGTCCAGAAACCCCAATTTACATATATATCCTCCCCTGTAAAAAGAGTTACTTTGCTTGAAAAAGAGTCTTTGCTTGAAAAAAATTAAAGCTACTGCCCTTGAAAAAAATCGAGTTACCTCCCCTGAAAATAATCGAGTTACTTTCCTTGAAAAAAGTAGAGTTACTGCCCTTAAAAAAAATCGAGTTGCCTCCCATGATAAAGAACAAATTACTTCCCTTGAAAAAAATGAAATTACATCCCTTAAAAAAATCGAGTTACCTCCCGTGAATAAACGAGTCACTTCTCTTGAAAATATTGTTACTTCCCTTGAAAAGATAGTTACATCCCTTGAAAAAACATGTTACTTCCCTTGAAAAAATTGAGTTACCTCCCATGAAAAGAACTGGCTACCTCCACTGAAAAAACGAGTTACTACCCTTGAAAAAATAAGAGTTACTCTCCTTTATTTTTTTTAGTTATCTCCCCTGAAAAACATTGAGTTACCTCCCTTAAAAAAAATCAGTTACCACCCCGAAACCCCCCGCGAGTTTCCTTCCTTGAAAAAAAAAAAAGAGTTACTTGTAATGAGGTCCTCAATTACTTTTTTATTTTTTTATTTGCCTAAATATGAAACTAGGGTCGGGAAAGGGCAAACATAAAGGGTGGCCTTGTACAGTTGTTAGCTCTACAATGGGATGGCGAGTTGTCCGCCCGTTTACTCCTCGTTAACACGATAGTGCTTTCATATTTCATCCGATCTTTTTCAAACTTTAAAATTGTTGATATCTACACGATTGTTGATATCAACGACAGCTCTGACAAGTTCCAAAACAAGCCAGATTGGACCAGTAAAACCATTATGGCCCATGATTAATTAAAAATGCAGTATTTTGCCTCGTTTAGACGATAGGACTTCATTTTTCATCCGATCTTTTCGGTGCGTTTCATTGCCTTGTTCCGGTTGAATGATTTTTGGCGGAATTATGGCCCTTTAAAGGTTTTAATACAGACTTTGTCCCGACTAGTTCTCATGATCCCCTGGCCGGATTTAAACGAATCTTGGCGGGGATGATGAGAAACAAGCCTAGTTGATCATATCATCTGCTGTTCCAGTTGAATGAATTTTGACAGATTTATGGCCCCTTATACACAAAATTAAGCTTTAGCAAGTAGAGCATCCACAGGCCCTCTAGGGCCTCTTGTTTTTATATGTACTGGTATAGTATTGTCTGTACACCGATACAGAAACCAATTGTACAATCAATAATTTATCGGTTATGGTTTTCCGACTTTCCAGTCTGATTCCCAAAACTACCTAGTTTTGGAGGAATATAAATTACAAACAAGAGGTCCAGTAAAGACTGAGGACGCTCTACTGGTCAACATGGCTCTAACGAAGAAATTATCACATTCACAATAATAGCTAACAGATAAGGAACAAGGCTCCATTACATTAAATCACCTGTCCTTTTGCAAGAACAGATAAAAATAAAATGAGCTAAAAACAACCAGGAGGCAGAAGAAGGTGCCTTCACATAAATTGATCAGTAGAGCAAAAACTTCAAAACTGGAATAAGAAAATATAATAAAACTGTTTGATTTTTTTTTTTTTACAAACATTTATTTATTTTGTTTTATTCAGATATAGTTATCGCATGAAATAAGTTAATAAATGGACAGGCAGAATGGTGCATGACTGGAAATGGACAAATATAGCATGTTACGCTCTCTCCCAAATATAGCATGTTACTCTCTCTCCCAAATATAGCATGTTACTCTCTCTTCCAAATATAGAGCAGCATAGATATATATACATGCATGCCTATAGCAACATCTATATAGACCTACATGTTCAAGTATATGGCAAGATCTACATAGATCTATATACACATATGCACACATGGCAAGATCTACATAGAGCTATATACACACATATGCACACATGGCAAGATCTACACAGATCTATATACACATATGCACACATGGCAAGATCTACCTAGATCTATATACACATATGCACACATGGCAAGATCTACATAGAGCTATATACACACATATGCACACATGGCAAGATCTACACAGATCTATATACACATATGCACACATATGCATATATGTGCACACATATGCATATATGGCAAGATCTACCTAGATCTCTATACACATATGCACACATGGCAAGATCTACTTGAATCTATATACACATATGCACACATGGCAAGATATACCTAGATCTCTATACACATATGCACACATGGCAAGACCTACTTGAATCTATATACACATATGCACACATGGCAAGATCTTTGTTTTTTTGTGTTGTGTTTTACGCCATTTTCAACACATGTAGGCAAGATCTACATAGCTCTATGTACATGTATGCACATATGCCTCTATCGCTAACATAGATATTACACACCAAAATAGCTCAAACTAAAACTACTTGAAAACTGGGCTATAATGTTCAAACTTGTATGTTTTCAACAAATGAAGACCTTAATATTATGCTCCCAAAATAAAGAACCCTTTCAAATAAGGGTCTCAAACTGTTGGGTCCACTAAGTCTCCTATACTGGCCTTGTAATATCACAATATTAATAATGAATGTTAACTCATTCTATATGTTATTAACTTTTAGCCTGCTAAAGGCGACTACAACAGCCTTTGCAGCCATAAATGGAATGGTCCAAATTCAAAGAAAGGACAGTCTATTATACATTCATAGCGGGCTAAGGGTTAAGTAGAGTTGTACATGCCGATTCATACAAAGGAGGTAATAGATGACCTGGTATGTTATTTTAAAACAGAATATCCATGTTTTGTATCTACATGTACTTGTTAAGCTAGTATTTTATTATTTTTTAGGAATATCAAACCTAAAATATGGCAAAAATGAAACAACAAAATTATTGCCTCTGATGTAAACAGGTCTAATTTTATTCCCCAATCAAAGACTAGATTTTTGTTATCTCTATTAAAAGTGGACAATTACAACAGAAGATTTATCCTGAATGAAAGCCACTTTCATTAAATTTTTCAAATTAAAGGCCCTATCTATTTATATTACTTGGATGATAACAGCCGAATATTTATCGTGAATGAAACCTAACCTAGAGTTTTGTTAGAGTTGAGTTTTTAAAAATACTGGCCTTAATGTTTATTTTCTCGCTTAACGTCAGTGTTATTTGGAAAGTATAAGAATAGTTTATTCTGTTTCTTTTTCAGAGTATGACAATGAAAAGATTACAATTCCCTACACCCTTTAAAACAAAGAACACTACATACTACAGAACAAAATATTACACGTAACAAATCCAGAACTCGAGTGGAATGGACGATAGTCTGATACTTGAGAACAAAAATGAATAGTCATACACACAAGTTGATTCTGATATACATAAATAAGCCCCTTATATTTCCTGGGTTGTTTTTGTTTGAACTATTTCGACGTATTTCGTCCATAATAAGCATTTCGAGTCAGAGTGAAACACGAATGTGCAAAGATTTTATGAAATAAACAGTGATAAATTGAGTACAACCCAAGACACTAACTAAATTTTGTAACTGTAAAACGTATTTGTTTTCTACTTTCTTGGGATAGTAAAAATTAAATCACTACAGAAATTTAGATGCAGAACTTTAGTTGTGGAGAGTAGCAAATATTAATTACAATAATATTTAAATTGGGTTGTGATTCGGTGACTTTTTCATTAATTACAATAATATTTAATTTGGGTTGTGATTCGGTGACTTCTTCACCTATAAATTTCAATAACATGAAATTCAATTTCTTCTATCAAATATATACAGTTATATGTCTCTACCAATGAAACTATGAAAAAAAAACATGACCATTTAGGGCTTCTTTTCTCCAGGTTTATTTACTTCCTGTCCAGTACTTGGTGTTTTGAAAGAGGACATTTGATTGGCTTCTATTTTCTTCAGCCAATCAGATTTCCTCTTTCAAATGAAGGAAATGAAGTTTGGACACCTTGTGCTATACTCATGTTTATAATTCCACTGAAACAGACATAAAACAATAAATCTTTGCAAATTCCAAACAATGGCACGTATTCACTCTGACCCATGATTCACCAACGCAAAAATTAATGTTCAGATGAGAATTGCAAAATGAAAACGCACACAGTAGACTGGCTTTAAAATGAAAATGCACACAGAAGACTGGCTTTAAAATGAAAACAGAAATAAGCTCTATATCATCAGATTGTGTCATTTTTTGTAACATCACAAGGATACACAATATACTCATATATTTGTGAACAGGCGTTACAGATTTTGAAAATATGAAATTCTAGCTACACATCACAATTGAAAAAATAATGACATTTTATTTGTAGTAACACAGTTGTATTAAAAGCACATTTTGAAGAGAACATTTTTAATACTGAGTTTCTCAAAATATTTTTTTTAAAAATTTGATTTTCATCTGTCTGCAAGGTGGAAAATTTCGTTTCATTTAACTGAATAAGTTGAAGCTCTGACAATGTTTTAAATTAACTTTTGTCTTCTATAGAGCTATACTATGTTATTTTCTTTTTTTCATTCAAGTTCAGAAACAAGTCTTTCTCCAGAATCAATTTTTTCCTTTAAATATAAAGCTCCACCTTGGACAACATTCAAGATCATAACTGTTACTCTGGGAAACTCTACCTAAAGTCACCATTACACATTTTCACCCAATGCGAATGCTGTCAAGGATAAAATGACTTTTTTTGTTGACTATTTGTGTCTATATTTGTTACATGTCTGGATTATTGAAGCAAAGTAACTGCAAACAAGCATAACCATTTACGTATGCACTCTAAATGTGTCTTAAACACTCAACCAGAAATTGTCCATGTGCATTAATTAAAATTACAAACATCGTCTTGAAATGTTAAAAATACATTTTACTTTAAACTCTGGACAACCCATTTTACACTCTAGACAGCATTCAAGCAACGTGTAAAATCACACCCTATTTCTCTGGTTAAATTCTATACTTTTGGCACACATGAATTGTTTGTTTCAAGGACTACTACTACACTTAACAAAATACGACAAAAATACACACAACATAAAAATGACGAAATTACTATGAAGTATAAAACTTTATTTGTTCAAAATATCAGCAGTATAAGAAGCCTGTAGGATGCTGTATATATAGATATATATATATATATCAAGCAGGTCCATCAATAATGATGACCTAGATCTGGGCATGAACATGACTGTAGATTCGTGACTAACGATGCCCCACATCTGTGCATGATCATGACTGTAACGATGTTCTATATTCAGTCTTATTCACTATAATTTAAAAATCGTCAACATGTTATAAACTTAGCGTTAATTTTAACTCACACAAAACAAGGTGTCTTAATTTTAATTGATAATATATGGTAATAAATTGCAACTCTGATAATATATGGTAATAAATTGCAACTCTGATAATATATGGTAATAAATTGCAACTCTAGCAGTTGATGCTGATCTCCACTCAAGCTTTTTCTCCGCGGAGAATTTTAGTAATAACTGTTCTACGCACATTGAGTAAGCAACTTTAATTGGTTCAACACTTTTCAAAGACCATTGTTCTTACATGTAGGCAAATATTGTGCTCTACATGAATCGAGATTACAAATGTAGCTTCAGGGTGCTCTATATGAATCGAGATTAAAATGCAGCTATAGTGTGCTCTATATGAATAGAGATTACAAATGTAGCAACAGTGTGCTCTACATGAATATAGATTATGAACGTAGCTCTGCTCTATGTGAATAGAGATTGCCAATGTAGCTAGTGTGCTCTACATGAATATAGATTATGAACGTAGCTCTGCTCTATGTGAATAGAGATTGCCAATGTTGCTAGTGTGCTCTACATAAATAGAGGTTATGAATGTAGCTCTGCTTTACATGAATGGAGATTGCAAATGTCATTACAGTGTGCTCTACATCAATAGAGATTACGAATGTAGCTCTGATCTGCATGAATAGAGATTACGAATGTAGCTCTGATCTATTAGAATAGAGATTACATTTATATATAGCTACAGGCCGCTGTATATGAATAGAGATTACAAATGTAGCTACATTGTGCTCTATACGAATAGAAGTACGAATACAGCTACAATTAGTTAGCGACATATTCGTATTGCATATGAAATGACAGCTATAGCTTTAACAACCTAAAACAGTTTAAAAATAGAAAAAAGAAGAAGATTTAACAGCAAGAATATAAAAGAATCACAACAATTTACATTCATGTTCAAGCAAAAAGTTTTTTTACATTTATACATCTACAAAAAAAGGCATGACAGCCCCTTCCAGGCCCTCTATAATACTTCAATACAATGTCTATGTACAGGTTTTGGCTTGCAGCTCACTCACGCTCTCTCTCTCTCACAGGGACGCTTGGAGGGCAACTTTTCCGTCACTTTACCGGCATGTGCGTACAATTTGATTGCAGCCGTACCAGACTGGCATCATTCATTTACTAGAACCAATAGAATACCAAACTATAGCAATTATTGAACATGTTCTTTTGGTTCATACCTGGAAATACTTGTATAGACTATTCACAATTGATGGCCTATACGTATCCTCAGACAGTGTAGAACCGTGTAAGGTTCGAACGCAATGGCCTATGGCCCATACAGAGTTAAGCATCTAATTTAATCTCCAATTCATACATAATTTTAGAGATGCTACCTCTGTCCATATCTAATTCCTAGCTACTCCAGAGTAATGAACCTCTATCACCCTGTAACAAAATTGTAATACACTACACCATACTTTGATTCACGACTATTTGGTAAAACAATGGAACTGTTATCCCTCGTGACGACCCATCAGTTCTTTCACACAAAAGCCTCCGGCAAAAACGAATAAAGCATTTACAAATTGGCAATACATACTTTGGATTATAGTTTTTATAAAAAGACATTTTTTTGCATATCTTTAAGTTTTTTCAGTTTATTTTTCACAAAAGTTGTGTCAAGGTATGGATTTATTTTAATATTTGCAGATTTCAGAAAATTGCAGTTAAGACAAAGTAAAAGCGATGTTGAATAATAGTTTTGAAATGAGGAATTTCAAACATGCGACACTGGATTGTATTGGTCAAATAATATTCGAAATATACCAATCAGATCTTACCTCCATCAGATCACATGACTGTACCTAGCCAAACGATTTGAAAATCAATCAACACACAAAAATATCACAGAGCTTTTCATAAAAATGTGCTGTGTTCGCAATTTCTTCCTCTTGTAGCTAGTTAATTGAACATTTTTTTTTATCTTTAAGTAGGTATGTCATTGAACAAATCATTTTCTTTTTAATGTCTTTTGACTGGTAATTTCTACACAAAGCACAACAAATGCATTATTACAGCTATATTCGTCCATGTTCATCATTTTCCCTTGTATAAGAGAACTTCCGTAAGCGCTGGCGTACCGATCGTGCGAGCTCCAACCTTTACAGGATTTTTCTTTCATTCTGTTGCCTCTCTTGTCTGAACCATGCCATAAAACTTTCATAGGCCTAGAAAAAGAAATATGCATATTGGCCGATAAGATGCTATACTATATACATGTATATACAAAGATTCAATTATCTATTTCAAATTACCAGACATAAATAAAGCTATGAACAGGCTTACAAAAAATAAGTTTGTATGGTGTTTTACGTCGTTTTCAACACATGTAAGTTTATATTAATTATGACGATCGATTTTTTGTGGTGGAGGCAGACCACCAACTTTTTCTGGGTAGAACCAGTACTGTTCACCTCCTGCCATCCATAAGAATAGATGCTTCCTCACTTACAAGTCGAGCTCCCAGTGGGATTCAAACCCGTAGCGGTGAGAGGCAAAGGTTTACAACGCAACGGCATTAACCATTGGGCCATGGAGACGCTTGCCACAAAAATAAGGAATGAAAAGGTATGCTTCAGCAATTAATATGGCGCAAGCTGTCAATCATTATCTATTTCAACCAGACATGTGTTATTAGGTCTGTGTTTCAACCAATAAAACCAATACCATACCTCTGACAAACAAAAGCACGTGCAACTGTATTATAAGGCCAAAAAAAACCATGGGTGTGTTTCCTATTGCATGCTCTAAAAAATAGGGTAGGTCGGTAAAATATTGTGAGATTCTACATCTATTTATCTCATAAACCCCATACAAGTTGATGATACAACTGAAAGTTTCTCTGTGATGTCAGTTTACCTCGATATATTGTGATAAATCATTGTTCAGAACAAATTTAATAAAAAAAATATCGTAAAAAGTTTTAGGATCGGCCCCTTAAAAATAGGGTTAGTCGGGCCACCGGCAACACAGGTATTGTTTTTTTGTGCCTAATTAAACCTATTGTCAATATACTGCGACATCAACAATATGGCGGAGATATCTAAGTACATTGCATTGTGTTCATCTTTAAGTCCTTTACTAAAATATATCTTGAAGAATAATGCTTTACTGTTACAAAAGAAAAAATTATCAACATTTATCACATAACTTGCGTGGAAGTGTAATAAAGCAGCAATACATTTATAGTAAAACACTAGTGTAATAAATATGCAAATCAAGACCGAATCATCATTCTGTCTTTTCCATTCAGCTAAGCTTGCATCGCAGGGTTTGACACTAACGCTAGCCCGAGGCTAGTCATTTTCGAGAAGGACTAGTAAAAACTCACAGTTGACAAGCCCGACGGGCTAGTTGATTTTATTAATATTTAAATGTCGGTTTTAAATAATCTTATATGATCCCAGCGTTTTTGGACCCGTTCCCAATCGCCAAAAAATAGCATTTTTCCCAATTTTGAGTAAAAAAAATAATTCCCAATTCCAGATTTTTCTTCCCAAAATTGTAAAATGTTTTAGAATAATCTTCTTAATAAAGTTTTTTACCAGGGTTTTCGACGTTTCTTCTGCTTTTCTTCCCCCAATTCTGAGAAAAAACGCGAGTTTTTCCCAATTTTGAGAAAAATCGCGTGATTTTTCCCAATTTGACCGGTCACGGACCCATTCCCAAAATTGTGAAAAAAAAACGCTGGATCCTGATGTCGAAAATTGCCAAATCAATTCAATTTTTCGCTATTCAAACTCTTCAATATCGTAATGTATGATATAGACCAAGACAAGCACTGCGATGTGCGAAATGTAGGTGTGTCAAATTACTCATCACTGATTGGCCATTTGTCCTTGATGGCGCAAAATGATGAAAAATAACCTGCGTTTTATACATATCCCCACCTTCACATTGTAAACAAACATGTGGCGATATTTAAATACGGAACTGTCGCCATCGAAACAAACGAAAAACAGAATAGGAAAAGCGTCATCAGCAAATAACAACATGATTCAAATAAACACATAGTTACATGTTTTTAGCCATCGTGTAAGTGCCTACAGAGCCCTTTTCCCAGTTTTGGGGAAGGGGCCTTTTGCCTTTAATTGGGGAAAAAAATCCACAAATGGGGAATGCAATTTCCAAGCTAAGTCGGCATGACTTTAAAATGAACTTTGATTGTAGAAAATACCTTATACAGGCCGCTGCAAAGAAGGGTATAATGGCCGTGGCTTATAAATAAATTTGACTATGACCTAGTCACAAAGCTGTTGTCTTGCAATATTTACAAGCAGTACAGTCATATAGGAAATGCAACCTCAGCTATAGATAGAACGGATTATGAAGTTTCCCCTCAGACATGCCTTCGCCAGGGAGCGAACCCACGCTGGTTAGATGTCTGTCTATATCTCCAAAGCCAAGGCTTATCCATGGAGCTACCAAGCCATGATATTTTGGTATCTTTTTATTTGGCCGCAAAAGAGTAAAAGGAGGACTAGTTGGTTTTAAGAAGGGCTAGTACAAATAAGAAGGCACTAGCCCTGTAGGCTAGTAGTCATAAAAAGTTAGTGTCTAACCCTGCATCGAAATTGGCTCTTCGATTTCCATGACCGTTTAACATACTGGATTTCGAAAATCGACGAGCTAATTCCGTTGTTTGGAGGCATGCGGAGAAGACCAAGTACGATACGATGTCATTATACAAACCTATACGACGTCACCATACGATGTCATTATACAAACATACGTCATCATACGACAACGTTACATATAGGCAGCTACATTAATAAATGTTCCTTACGAGGCATTTTTGGAGTTATGTGATAACCAGAATTTCACGTTCATGTTTATTTAATAATGAATTTATTAAACTCATTAGATAAAATATTATGCTCTGCGCATCCTCATATCGTATTATTTTATCCAACTAATATTTAATATATTTAATATTAAACCTGCACTCATGTTTATCCTCTCTATAAGGTATACATACATTTTCTTCTGAAAAACAAAGTAGCTATCCCACCAACACCAAATTTTAAAAAATATGTTCACCTTTTCCAAACACACTGAAGACGAGGTATATATAGATATAACTTTCTTATTTTGAGAAGACAAACTCTATAGACACAATATAAACGGCTTCAACCAGCACCCCCAAACCCCAAAACAGGAGCACTGAATTAAGTTACCAACTCAAATTCATTTTAGGCATATTCAATCAGTTATCTTAAGAACCAGTGAAAAATCCTATACTTTTAATCGGCACATATACATTATTATATGACCTGACCACCTGGATAGAGTTTTGATAAACGATTTTGAAATTTTGTCATTATTTGGCGGGTTATTTTCTTGAACGATTTTATACAAATTATTCATTAGAACTATTAGAACTATTAGAACTATTGAGTAGATCTATTTTTTCTTCAACAGCAAGTCTTTCTATAACTCCCAGTTTTTGAAAGCTGTCGAAGAGTGCCAAGGCAATGTCTCTGAGTGCAAATGTTATACTAGTTTTGTCTTCTCAGTTAGACTTATCAGACACAAAACGGGCGTCTTGTCTGAGTTACATTTATACCCATGTTGAGGCAAACTTGTTATCTGCCGTCAATTGGCCAGTTTGAGATGAGTTTATTGCAGCTGTCGAAGTGTGGGTAAAATTATAATCTGGTGGCAAATTTTATTTTTGAAATTTAAAATATTTCCTTTCATGATTTGACAACAAATAATGTTGTCTTCTTGTTATTTTTATAATTTCTTATGTAAAAGAATTTGTTACAACAAATATGTTGTCTTCTTGTTATTTTTATAATTTCCTATGTAAAAGAATTTGTTACATTTCAAATGAAACATCTTTGTTAGGTTGCATCTTTCTCCGATATCATTTTTAGCCATACATGGGACTGCCAAGTTTACATATCCACCACAAGGACCGAGCGAGGTTGTACAATTGTTTGCGGCTAAGGGACAGTGAATCGACACCTAAAACCCAAACAATCGTGGAACTATTAGAGCAAAATGCCGCACCTTCTGGAACTTGGAATACACAAATGTATCCCGTTATAACAATGACGGAGTGACTCACCATTTAGGGTCCTCCTTTACATTCTTCCCTTCAAAGGAGTAGATGCCTGTCCCATGGTTGAATGACCCACCAGCGCCGTTCATGAGGTCATTCCAGGAGTTGAACAATACCTCGTCCTGTAGGGATTAACAAGAATATGGACGATGAGATGTAGGGATTAACAAGATTATAGACGATGAGATGTAGGGATTAATAAGATTATGGACGATGAGATGTAGGGATTAACAAGATTATGGACGATGAGATGTAGGGATTGGTTATAACAAGATTATGGATGATGAGATGTAGGGATTAACAAGATTATGGATGATGAGATGTAGGGATTAACAAGATTATGGATGATGAGATGTAGGGATTAACAAGATTATGGACGATGAGATGTAGGGATTAACAAGATTATGGACTATGCAATGTAGGGATTAGTTGTAACAAGATTATGGATGATGAGATGTAGGGATTAACAAGATTATGGACGATGAGATGTAGGGATTACCACGATTATGGTCGATGAGATGTAGGGATTAGTCATAACAAGATTATAGATGATGATATGTAGAGATTAAGAAGATTATGGACGATGAGATGTAGGGATTAACAAGATATGGACAATGCGATGTAGGGATTAGTTATAACGATTATGGATGATGAGATGTAGGGATTAACATGATTATGGACGATGAGATGTAGGGATTAGCTATAACAAGATTATGGACGATGAGATGTAGGGATTAACAAGATTATGGACGATGAGATGTAGGGATTAACAAGATTATGGACGATTCGATGTAGGGATTAGTTATAACAAGATTATGGATCATGAGATGTAGGGATTACCAAGATTATGGACAATGACATGTAAGGATTAACAAGATTATGGACGATGAGATGTAATCAAACATGTCAGTATATTACTGACAATCACTAGTGGATGTTTGTTTGTTTGCATGTTTTTTTACATCCTTTTCAATACATGCTGATCATTTTAGAGAAAGTCCCATATCAAGATAAGTAGTCGCTACAAACTTGTTTTTTAAAAATCTATTTTTAACAGTCGTGGCTATCTTCAATTTCTGGCCGTCCTGAAATTTTGCTAGGATCAATTAGATATCAAGAGCAACGTTCTTGTGAAGTTTCATGAAAATCCGTAAAGTAGTTTCAGAGGAGTAGTCTCTACACGCTTTTACTACATAACTCTATGTAAACAAAGATGGCCACAGGCAGCCATGTTTAACGTTGAATCAAAATGATTTTCGACAATGACGAACATCATGTCATGCTGATTATTTAAAAAAAAGTCCATATCCATATCACTTATAGTTTTCAGGAAATAGTTGCTACAATTTGTTTTTTAAAATCTATTTTGAGCTTTGGTGGCCATCTTGGATTTCACATCAACGTGCATTTTGCTAGGATCAACTAGACATCATGGGCAACATTCCTGTAAAGTTTCATGAAAATCCATGTAGTAGTTTCAGGAGTAGTCGCTACAAAAACAGTTTTCAGACGGACAGACAGACGGACGACGGAAACCGCACCACGGCATAAGCTCTGCTGATCTTTGATCAGTAGAGCTAATAAGAATATAGATTATTTAACAGCTGGATTTGATAGGGAAATCCTTCAAGAGATGTTATGGGTGCAGTTCCTTTAACAAACAAGCGGATGCAAGTGAGTGAAATAACAAAACAAACTTACGATTGAGCGAAGGATTTCCTTCTTATTACATTTTACTAGTTTACAATAGGTACAGAATTATCAGCCTACCTTTGGGTTCACAATAGGTATAGAATGATCACCCTACCTTTGAGTTCTCAATAGGAACAGAATGATCAGCCTACCTTTTGAGTTCACAATAGGAACAGAATTATCAGCCTACATTTGAGTTCACAATAGGAACATAACTACCTTTGGGTTCACAATAGGAACAGAATTATCAGCCTACATTTGAGTTCACAATAGGAACATAACTACCTTTGGGTTCACAATAGGAACAGAATTATCAGCCTATCTTTGAGTTCACAATAGGAACAGAATTATCCACCTACCTTTGAGTTTACAATAGGAACAGTATTATCAGCCTACCTTCGAGTTCACAATGAACAAAATTATCCACCTAGCTTTGAGTTTACAATATAGGAACAGAATTATCAGCCTACCTTTGAGTTCACAATAGGAACAGAATGACCAGCCTACCTTCGAGTTCACAATAGGAACAGAATTATCCAACTTCCTTTGAATTCACAATAGGAACAGAATGATCAGCCTACCTTTGAGTTCACAATAGGAACAGAATAATCAGCCTACCTTCGAGTTCACAATAGGAACAAAATTATCCACCTACCTTGGAGTTCATAATAGGAACATAATTATCCACCTACCTTGGAGTTCATAACAGGAACACAATTATCCACCTATCTCTGAGTTCACAATAGGAACAGAATTATCAGCCTACCTTGGAGTTCACAATAGGAACAGAATTATCAGCCTACCTTGGAGTTCACAATAGGAACAGAATTATCCACCTACCTTTGGGTCACAATAGGAACAAAATTATCAGCCTACCTTTGAGTTTACGATAGGAACAAAATTATCAGCCTACCTTTGAGTTCACAATAGAAACAGAATTATCCACCTACCTTTGAGTTCACAATAGGAACAGAGTTATCAGCCTACCTTTGAGTTCATAATAGGAACAGAATTATAAGCCTACCTTCGAGTTCACAATAGGAACAGAGTTATCCGCCTACCTTTGAGTTCACAATAGGAACAGAATTATCCACCTATCTTTGAGTTCACAATAGGAACAGAATTATAAGCCTACCTTCGAGTTCACAATAGGAACAGAATTATCCACCTATCTTTGAGTTCACAATAGGAACAGAAATATAAGCCTACCTTTGAGTTCACAATAGGAACAGAATTATCCACCTACCTTTGAGTTCACAATAGGAACATTTCGGTCTATTGGATAGTAAATAAGTGAGTCCAGATTCTGGTCCGAGGATGAAAGGAAGGCACGGAATGTTCCATTCATGCCAGATTGTCTCGACTCTCTGTGACACAGATAATCTGCACCGCGTACACCTCGCAGACGGCCATTGTGGGGCTCATTTAGGGCAATCATATGTAGCTGTATACAGAAACAAATCTAGCATTACAAAACATGTTACAAAAGTATGATGCCATTTATTTTTTCACATAGGAGGTACGACCTGTATTGATGTAGTCCCAAAATATGGCTAGCAAAAAACAATTTAATTTGTAGTTATCATTAGTTTAAGGATAAGTAAATGTTTCTTAAAGAGAATTTTAACAAATCAGAAACTAAAATATTTTGTTAAAATTAGTAAATTAGTACTTAGTGGTGAACCTACTTTTCAACAATTCAATGAATGGTGGCATTATTGATATGCAAATGAATATTTCAACGAGCGCAGTGTACCATTGTACTACGACACATGTGCAATGCACCTTGAACACTTAATAAAACAGAGAAATAGTCTGAGTTTTTATGAAATAAGTTTATACACAATCTAAAAATGTAATTGATTGGATTGGATTGAAAAATAGTTTAATCACTGAATTAAATTATGAAATCACTTTTTTAAATTTATCACCATAATAGAAACATCAGGTCACTTTCAGTACAATACAACTTACTCTAGGTCTTGTTAATGCCTGTGCTCCATCATTTGGAACCCTGATTGTTGGAGTGGGCGTAGTGGGCTGAAAATAGACATCATAAACACACGGTAACAAAGCGAATAAAAGAACTCCTATTTTTAGCAAGGTTTTTATTTTAGGTGCAGTAATTAGTAGAACATTAGCGTAAGAAATTAATGAGAAGAATACGAATATATCTATGTTTATGGATATTATATGCTTTTACTCAAGTGCTCAGGAAATGTGTATTTGTCAGGTTTAACGTTATTTTTTTATTTCGAATAGAATTGCCATATATATTAATCACCAACAGTTGCAATATTAAAAATTATATCAATGACCAAAATCTGAAGGCCGTTTTAACTATTTTTGATTGTAAGAAATGTTTGGAAGTACCCTGAACATGATCGGAATTTGTTATAGGTATATCTAGGTTTTGTAATTTGAATATGGGTTGACAGAGACTAGAAATGTCTGTAATAAAAAATGTCCTTAATCGTGACTTGAAGGCGAGTGACTGGACTCTAAAAGTATTGTTTGTATAATATACGGACATATAATTTCATGAGGTATTGCATCTTGAAATGAGGCCTGCAGGGTCCTAATGTCTTCAGTGTAGTAAACATGAATATCAGTTTGTGTATACCGTAATACCCCCGACATTTAAATTTGTTTGTAAGAAAAATTGTGCAAACTTCTAATATAAGCATGCGCAGCCCTAATTGTTGAACATTTTCAATCTATCTAATATTAGAGCGTGTATTAACATTGTAAATCTATCTATATGTAAATTAGAGCTTGTATTAACATTGTAAATCTATCTATACGTAAATTAGAGCTTGTATTAACATTGTAAATCTATATATACGTAAATTAGAGCTTGTATTATTAACATTGTAAATCTATCTAAATAACATTGCAAATCTATCTATGTGCATTTAAAATCCATCTATTTTTTTTTTTATTGCAATCAAAATAACTAGACTGATTTCATTAGAAAAATAAACTTATTAAGAACTATGTAGCCATTGTAACTAATTCTTAAAATAGGAAAACATATGTCTATTATTCAAATTAAATCAAACTAAAGAAAAACGGTGTTATATCTGCATTTTAAAACTGTATAAAAGTAGAAGCAGTCTTAAGCAAACTGGAGGTGCAAGAAATCTCAGCCTTGTATGGTAAAGCACTAAAAAAAGGAAACCGCTTTTATAAAGCAACTGTGCAATTTTTTCAAAGCAACTCTCGGAAAGCTTCAAGACAGAAAGCAAAAGTAAAATGTCTTCCAACTACACTTTTTTCAGCCAACTATGTGCGTTTAAAAAACTGTTCATTCAAATTTGAGGGGATAAAAGAAAATGTATTAGTAAAAGTGACAACCATTTTGTTTTATCATGAATTAAGAACTGTCACGCATATTTTATGCAAAATTATTTAGAGAACTTTGAAATCATATTTTCGTATTAGTGAAGTAATAAAATTTATTGGGTTAATTCACTTTAGATAAAACTTAATGATATTGCAAGACTAATTTTAGAACTCTGAGTACAACTGCATTTGAAAGTAAAGTAAGATTATGAATTATTTCCCCTTAAAACATACTTATTAGTGCTTTGAAAAAGGAAAAGGTAAGTGTTTTTTGTTGTTATTGTTTTTTTTTACTGTTTTTTTTATCAGGAATGTAAATTGTATACCATTAACACATAAAACAAAAACAAAAACAACTTGACGTACACCCAATTATGAAGACATATAATAAATTGAATTATTCAACTAAAATACCCTAACACTTATACATGTATAAGTACTAATACCAATTCATTCACTGATTTTGGAAATGTGTATGCAGAGACTTATGTGAGAAACAGGGGAATAACTCTGCATTCAAATGTAAGATTTATGTGAGAAACAGGGGGCATAACTTTGCATTCAAACAAAGAGACTTAAGCATAACTTTGCATTCATTTGAGTAACAGGGGGCATAACTCTGCATTCAAACAATACTTATACGAGACACAGGGGGAATAATTCTGCATACACTTGTGAGAGAAACAGGGGGCATAACTTTACATAAAAAAAGAGAAATGTGAAAACTGGGAACATAACTCTGCATTCAAAGAGACTTATGTGAGTAACAATGGGTATAACTCTGAATTCAAACACAGTGACTTATGTGAAAAACAGGGAAGCATAGCTCTGCATTCAAAGAGACTTATGTGAGAAACAGGGGGCACAACTCTGCATTCAAACATGAGACATGTGAGCAAAAGGGAATAATTCTGCATCCAAACAGAGACTTAGGACAGAGGTAGTGGCATAACTCCAGTATTTGGTTACTAAGTGCAGTACTTTGTTACTATGCCAGTAATTGGTTACTACTTCGACTTAATATAAGCTGTCTTAAATTCAACATGAACTTTGGGGATAACGATCGCCTTAGTGGCCTAGAGTGTTACATTCACATACATGTGATATTTTAAAGCCACAATCTGTGAGATTTAAGATGTTTGTACCGGTAAGTAAGATTGTGGCATTTAAGATGTTTGTAAGTAAGATTTGTCCCAAAATCTGTGAGATTCTTTAAGAATAAGGTATGATTCAGGTTTAACTATTATTTTCATACATTTAAGTTTTTTAAATCCTTTGATGTTACAATAAAATAGGAAATTGTCATTTAAGAGCTTTTAAATGTTTTCTTTTCACAATTTTTTCAGTCAGATTTCCAAATCTCACATATTTTCGACTTCCGAAGATACGAAATTCTGTGAGTTTTGGTCTGATAGAGATATCACGTGTATGCATTCAAACATATCTTTTTACGACAACATCGTACAAAGCTGTTTCTGATCTTAATGGTTTTAAACATCTTGATGTCTTTCTGTAAAATCCGCAGAGGCATCTGTGCCCTACCTACACATTTTCTAGTCTTGCTGAGTATTGACGATCTATGAGAGACTGAGCAGTATAAGCCATCAGACATACATGGGAAGCCTTTGGCGATAATGTCACGGGTATAATAATGAATACAAGAATGCTGCACCATGTCACAAGCTCCACTGGCACCAATTACCAGTCAAGCCACACAAAAATACTTGAAGCATAAAAATATTAGTAGTATAAGAAAAACTGAAATGTGTTATTGTTTTTCACGCAAATTCAATAACATAAACAGCTTCATGCACATCCACCCCACCTTAAAACAACAGATGTGAATCTGGTCTGATCTGTTTAGGCAATACTACTTTAATCCGAAATAGGTCTGAACAGGTTTTCCATGTAGATACAAACATGGCAGGTCTACTTTCATTTTGAAAACAAACGTTGCTGAACAATTTTCATTATTTAAGTTGCACGTACCACACATTGCAGAAGTACAAGTTGTTAGTACCTACATCAAGGGACCGGTAAAACCTTATTCCGGATTAAGTCTGTTGTGTGGTCCACATATGAACCTCACACCAATATTATCTTTTGTATGTGCATTTTAGTTGAAATGTTTGAGTGATTGAATTTGAAATATAAACATTGTAAAGATTGTGTAGCAACAAGTAAGACATTTTAATTTGAGCCACTGTCCTCAGACAGCAATTTCCATGATTCACGCTGATGCTATTTGCTTGGCTTAGACACTTTTATTACATTTCTATGCGTGAAAGATCGGGATTTCTCAGTGCAAGAATATTCATAATCACTAAATATTAATAACTAACTCAGAACACAATAATAACTAACGTTGAGGCGTGACGTCAACAAAGTGTTGCTGACGTCGATGTCATCCGCCGATAGCGTTCAATAAAGCGAATATTTGTTTGAAAAACGTAATTTCAAATGTAATAAATAGATTATTTAACTGCTGGGATCGATTATTGGGTAATCCTACACTTGATGGTAGACGTGCTTTGTTTTTTCACTCACTCGTGTGCGCTCGTTCGTGAAAAGAACCACACGTCTACCACTCGTGAAGGATTTCCCTATAATCGATCCCAGCAGTTAAATAATCTCTATGTATTTGTTTTATCAAGTGAACTTGATTTATTTACATTAACTATAATTACAGCTCAATATAAGCCATTTTTCCATATACAATTATTTCATTTATGCATATTGCTGTGACACTATGGTCAGTTTCTTCAGAAGTGGCTCAATTTATTTTTACTTTAGCAAAGTATTTATTTATCAATGATTAGTTTAAACATTGAAGTAACTATCCGTAAAGCACCACCACATCTGGATGAGTGACATCGGTTTATGTGGACTTGCAATGTCTGGCCTGCTGGTATACGTCCGGCTCCGGTGTACCTACATGCCATAAAACGGGAGGTGTCGCTCAGGTGATTCCAGGGCATGAAAACCAAACTTCAGATACTTTTTTTTATATTTTCTAGTTAAAAATAAATACTTTGCAAAGTTCAGGTGTGGACAGAAAACCAACAAAAATGCAATTAACTTCAAATGAAAATGACGACGTGAGAACATGGAAAAACGTAAACTGGACAATTGGAAATTACCGATGCTGCCGTAGTCAGGGGCTCCTGAAATATGCAAATGAGGTTAACAGGTCAAGGTCATATGATCTTAAGGTCAAAGGTCATTTCGTAATATACTAAGATATAATTATATAATCTAAGATTATTATGATGTTATTAAATGTTAATAAGAAATGGTTCTAGTAATTACTGATATACAGAAACATTGTGTTACTGATTTGTGCAAGTTAGGTACATTTGCATGAAAACTAGCTTCTTGTCTGTACAATGTATACAATAAATGAATTTAAACATGTATATTTTACTATTGTGATATGACTAAATGATCCTTAATGACCGTTTCAATGAAATGTCTTCTTTTATTTTTAATAAAATGATAATTATCGTTGGCGAACATGTTAAATTCAAATAAAAAAAATGAAATGTAGTATATAAGCAATAAAAGAAATCAAAACCAGCCTTAAACCAGCAGGACTGTTTTGGGATTAAAAAGAAAGAACAGGGCGGTAATCTCATATCCAGAGTAAGACAAAGATTTGAAATTGTAGTGAAAAAGGAAACTTAAAAGTCTAAGACAGATATAATAAATAAGGTGTTTATTGGAACACATGTGTCCCTGGGCACAAGTTGGGTTCATACAAGACATTTCCCATACCCAGTACATGTGTTCCTGGGCACCAGTTTTGTTTATTTAAGACATTTCCTACACCCCTACACGTGTTGCTGGGCACCAGTTAGGTTTACACAAGACAGTTCCCACACCCGTACATGTGTCGCTGGTCATCGGTTAGGTTTATACAAGAAATTTCCCACACCCATACATGTGTCCCTGGGCACCAGTTAGGTTCATACCAGACATTTCCCATACCCATACATGTGTCGCTGGGTACCAGTTAGGTTCATACAAGACATTTCCCATACCCATACATGTGTCCCTGGGCACTAGTTAGGTTTATACAAGACTTTTCCCATACCCATACATGTGTCCCTGGGCACTAGTTAGGTTTATACAAGACTTTTCCCATACCCATACATGTGTCCCTGGGCACTAGTTAGGTTTATACAAGACTTTTCCCATACCCATACATGTGTCCCTGGGCACTAGTTAGGTTTATACAAGACTTTTCCCATACCCATACATGTGTCGCTGGGTACCATTTTCCCATAATCTGTACAATGTGCTGATGAATTTGATCTATTTACAGTAGTATACAAGACCCTGGACCTAGTATAACACCATCAATTACAACAACAGCAACAAAATGATCCATAAGAGATAGTTTTGTTGCCCAGGCAACACAAAAAAATCCACTTTTATACTAAAATAATTAAGCCATAGAAATGGAAATTTCAAAGCATTACAAGAATCTACCAACAGTTTTGAAAAGAAAAACTTAAATACAAGCTTTCACGTCTCTTTCAAGAGAAGAACTAATTTTTGACTCTATAGATTGAAGATATTTTCAAGCACTTATCAGCAAAAGTAAGCAAATATACAGAGGGATATCTGCTGTGAAAATCCTTCTAACTTCACTGAAACACAAGGCTGTGGGTGACAAGTGAAACTGTGAAATTCTGTCCAACTTCACTGGAACACAGGGCCACGAATGACAAGTGAAACAGTGAAAATTCTGTCCAACTTCACTAGAATACAGGGCCACGAATGACAAGTGAAACAGTGAAATTCTGTCCAACTTCATTGAAATATGTTGTATAAGGCATGCAATGCAAAAACACAAAATAATTCCCAAACAAGCATCTTAAATTAACACTGTCAATTACATCAAGGGATGTCTTCAGACATTTTTTTCTATTTAAAGTAACCACAGAGGAACCAATGGTAAAATAATGTAATCACAGAGGTAACTGACTGTAAAAAATAACAGTAGTTGTCTATGGAAGTTTTATTGTCCAGACTTTATTTTCCATTTTTATATAAAACACAATATGATGTTACTGAGATAAATACAAGATAACTAATCACCAATCTATCTATACTGAAAGGAAAAAGAAACGCATAATCAAAAAATTGCCTATACTACACTATTATATACACCTTATTCCACATAATATTCCAGATATATCTGAACATGTTTTGTACAAAAAGCGGCTACAACTAATTATAGAAAGGACAACTCTGTCATGTAGTAGACCTTTTAATCAAAGTATGCTTTGTGACACGAAATTCATAAATGTTGAAGTTTCGCTTGAAAAAGTCAAGCCATTTCAGTATTGTGTTTAATGTTAAGAGATTTCAACATTTAAAGCCTAAGTTTGCTCACCTGCTTGAGCCAAATGGGAATTCTGTCGATAATGAAACTTTAAAGGGGTAACCATTTGTGTGTTCGGTGTTGTTTAGACCTTCTTTCAAAAACGACAGGCCTAATGTTGCTCTGTACCATTCAATTAGCAGTGGCATGTTAAACATACAATATATAGCGGAAATACCCATTATGCGTTTCTTTTTCCTTTCATAAAGAATGGCCGCTATGGATCAATCCCTTCTGGCTACCCCGTTTGGTTGTCAAAACATGTAAAAATATTACGGGCTCCCTAACCTGAACCTGGCATCGAAAACATTGATTATAATATTCACTATTAATGTTTTTATTGCTGCTTGCCAAACCCCAAGCCTTAAAGTGGGGTATATCAGGATATTTCTAGAAATATCTTAAATTATAAAAATGCTCCAATTGATGATAAAACACTTATATCAATAAAAATATGATGTTCGAACCGTATTGTTAAGGTTTAAACTTTGAATACACCATATAGCTAGGATGGAATCGGACGTAAAATGCTGAAATTACCCTGGTGCATGACCTAGCTAGGATAGCACGTATTACTGTGCAGAATTAGTTTCTTTGCAAATAAGGGAGCATTTTTAGGCATATTCATTATGTTTAGGCTCTTCAGAATAGAAAATATTATTATTTGTCAATTTTAAGTCAGACCCCTAGACCCCTTTGAAAAGCCTTATGTATTCCCTTTAAAGACCCAACATCTGATCAGACCTTCGGATGTAAATTACTGCTGCTATGTGTGTGCGTATTATCAGTGAATGGCAGTACAGTGTTGGCTAAAAATAGATTGTAGCTGACAAAAAACACATTGGTTACATGTTGATTGTTACTAATTCCCATGAGTAAACAGATATGTCATAATTAATTTTCTCTGTCTAGAGTATTTTCTTTTGGTCCCCATGCTACCATCTCTAGGGGCAAAAACTATAGAAAATATGTTAAGAAGGATTTGAAGGATTTCACTCCTGCAAAACTATCACACAACACAAAAAAGATACATGTGACAGTGTTTCATCCAAGATGTTTGTCATTCTTACATATATTGAGTGGGGGATCACGTGTTTCAAAACGTCTCACTTCGAGCTAAAGTTTTCTTTATATATTTACTTTATTAATACCCATGTTCATGCAATGTAGCACAGAGACAGCAGGTTTACCAGTACTTTTTTTCAATTTTTCAATAGTAAAGCATAGTTCATGGGTGAATGTTTTAGTTTCTTTCATAAAATCTGCCCCCATTTCTGTGATTTTCAAGTGTAAAAGACCGACTTGAAACAAAAAAATTCAGAAACGGGGGCAGATTATATGAAGGATCTGTGGAACATATACACCAACAAACAGAGAGATGGAAGCAAGTACTAGTGATTCCACTCTCGTTGCACCAGAGTCCAGTTACTTTGAATCAGATTTTTTTTCCCCACTTTCGCAATATTTAAAGTCAAGTGATCCCCACCCTGATATAACCCGCATAAATGACTTAAAACAGAGAAACTAAGGTGAAGAATTATATTATTTCCCCAAGACCATAAAAATATACTACATTAAAAAATACATCACAAAGTACAGTGAGAATGAGTTACAGAAACGAAGCAAGAATTGCCACATGTATAAGACTCGTGTGATGTGATTACCGTGTTCACTGGTCTCTCCAACTTGAGAAAATTGAACAATGTATTAAATCATGATGAAACATAACATGCAATAATGCTGTTACTACTATTTGTAAGAATAATACCAATACTGGAAATGTACTAATTATCACTGTTGATATTTGATATGATGACAGAATGGTAGCAGTACTGGAATATATATTATTTATCACTGTTGATATTTGATATGATGGCAGAATACCAAAATTGGAATATCTACTATTTATCACTGTTGATATTTGATATGATGGCAGAATGATACCAAAATTGGAATATCTACTATTTATCACTGTTGATATGATGGCAGAATGATACCAATACTGGAATATCTACTATTTATCACTGTTGATATATGATATGATGGCAGAATGATACCAATACTGGAATATCTACTATTTATCACTGTTGATATTTGATATGATGGCAGAATTATACCAATATTGGAATATCTACTATTTATCACTGTTGATATTTGATATGATGGCAGAATGATACCAATATTGGAATATCTACTATTTATCACTGTTGATATTTGATATGATGGCAGAATGATACCAATACTGGAATATCTACTTTATCACTGTTGATATTTGATATGATGGCAGAATGATACCAAAATTGGAATATCTACTATTTATCACTGTTGATATATGATATGATGGCAGAATAATACCAATATTGGAATATCTACTATTTATCACTGTTGATATATGATATGATGGCAGAATGATACCAGTATTGGAATATCTACTATTTATCACTGTTGATATTTGATATGATGGCAGAATGATACCAAAATTGGAATATCTACTATTTATCACTGTTGATATATGATATGATGGCAGAATAATACCAATATTGGAATATCTACTATTTATCACTGTTGATATATGATATGATGGCAGAATGATACCAGTATTGGAATATCTACTATTTATCACTGCTGATATTTGATATGATGGCAGAATGATACCAAAATTGGAATATCTACTATTTATCACTGATGATATCTGATATGATGGCAGAATGATACCAATATTGGAATATCTACTAAATTATCACTGTTGATATTTGATATGATGGCAGAATTATACCAATATTGGAATATCTACTATTTATCACTGTTGATATTTGATATGATGGCAGAATGATACCAATACTGGAATATCTACTATTTATCACTATTGATATCTGATATGATGGCAGAATGACTACATTAATCCTTGGCGAGTTCAGTGAAATATAAGTGGTAATTTGAGATTATTTTTTAAACAAATATCTTTGTTTTGTTTGAACTAAATGAAATAATGTTGTTGTTTTTTAAAATTGTATTGCCATAGTATCAATTCAAACAGTATATAATATACATAAAGATTAGAGAGAGATTGAGAGAAAAATGAAGTCGGAGTGAGATTGAGAGAAGAACAGAAAAACATGGGACATTTTTATAAGGAAATGGGATATCTAAAGTAGACCTATTACATACATTCAGTTATATTTTTTCCTATACAAAATATTAAAAGATTAAATAATTTCGATGAAATCCAAATTTATGAATCTATTTGATCAGTGTTAGATTGAAGCTATAGAAATATTAATACGATAAATAAATCTAAATATGTACACTGAATAACACATTGGGTTTTTTACATCAACAATGTTATTATCATCCTAATTTTTTGTCAATCCACAGGGTACTGCGGATCTTCTTCGATAGTCCATGCAATCAGTGTTATTCACCACATGAGCGCTTAATTCAATCACCACAGTACATAATGACTCTTGTATACAATGTATTTTGTAGTACATATAAACACTCCACCAAAAAATCATGCAATTATCAACGCAAGGCAGGACATTGAAATACATAGTACTACAAATTTATCGCTATTACTATCTATTATTCAAGACCAATGCATTTCATATTAGTTAATCAGTTAATCAAAACATTTTTTTTGACATACAAATATATGAACTGCACTCTAAATGCGGATTTCTATCAAAAGCATGTGATTCAAAATGAATTCCTTAAAACTGAAATTCAACTCTGCGTATGATTCAAAACCATTCCTCAGTGAGGGATACACAACAGTTGCATGATTCATAAATGGAACAGCCCCAATTCAACAACCACCTGCACTGCATGCTTGCATGATTTCTTGATGGAAGAGCACAATTAAGCTTTAAGCTTACCTCTGGTGTGTTGGGAAGCAACTGAATTAAGTCTGCGCCAAGCTGTAATATAGTATATGTGTGATGTACATGGATAATATGTGTGAGCATGTACTACTGGTACAGAGTTACCATATAATCCATAATAAATGCAACGTTTTTGAAAAGTGGGGTGTTTATTTGAGACCAAATATACATAATTTAACTTTCAAATCAGACTTTATTTAATGACTTTCTTTACCAAGAAAACCAAAGTCCGCTTGTCAATCAATCAATTAATGCATCGGATTTTAAGTTTTCTTGAGATTTTATGTGTTCCATTGTATATGAAATATTAACTTGCATCTTTCGGTGTTTTAAAAAAATTATTTCTGAAAAAAATGGTGGGGCATTTATTAGGGGAAGGGCGTTTATTAGGGATTATATGGTAGGCGTGAACAGACATGACTGGCAATTTCTAGAATTGGTTTACAGTGTCATCCAGCATATAATGTATATCAACTGTTTGTATACATTGTTTATATCAACTCTTTGCATATATTGTTTGTATTATCTGATTTTTACATCAACAATTGATGGTTCAATGCAATACTGATGTAACTACATATAAATAAAGAACATACAACAATGTTGCATTGAACTGTTTATATCAACTGTTTATAACTGTTTGTCAAATGCCCTTGACTGCAATACGTAAAACTATGTTGGCTGCACAGTGAATGTATCGTAATCCTGCATATCGAAATGGAGTTTCCATTATACCTGTAGTTAGTATTTAGAAGCTTAAGCAAACACAAGATCAATGCTGCAACGGGATTAAATATTACATGAAAGTCAATTCTAACATTTACTTTGGTATCTCTAAATTATTTCTTACACACGAAATAAGGATATCTGCGTTTTTACAGATGTACTGGAAAATCTTATCTTACCGGTGTAGATAAAAATCATGTATGTCACATGAGACTTACTGAGATCACATGAGACTTACTGATATCACACACAACTTACTGACATCTCACAAGACTTACTGACATCTCACAAGACTAACTGAGCTCACACACAACTTACTGACATCTCACAAGACTTACTGACATCTCACAAGTCTTAACTGAGATCACACACAACTTACTGATATCTCACAAGACTAACTGAGATCACACACTACTTACTGAGATCACACAATACTTACTGAGATCACGCAAGCTTTATCAAGATCACACAAGACTTACTGTGATCACAAAAGACTTACTAAGATCACACACAACTAACCAAAGATCACACATGACTTGCTGAGATCACACAATACTTACTGTGCTCACAAGACTTACTGAGATCACACAAGACTTGCTGAGATCACACAATACTTACTGAGATCACACAATACTCACTGAGATCACACAATACTGACTGTGATCACAAAAGACTTACTGAGATCACACAAGACTTGCTGAGATCACACAATACTTACTGAGATCACACAAGACTTACTGAGATTATACAAGACTTACTGAGATCACATGAGACTTACTGAGAACGCACACAACTTTCTGAAGTCACGCAAGACTTACTGAGATCACACAATACCTACTTACTGAGACCCCAGGAGACTTACTGAGGTCAAACCAGACTTACTGGGATCACAGGAGACTTACAGAGATCACACAACTTCTGAGATCACACAAGATTTACTGAGATCCCATGAGACTTACTGAGATTATGTGAAACTTACATTAATACTCCTCCATCCCTGTGACACTCTAAGATAGAGAGATTCTGTGTTGATGACAAACGCCATTGTACCGACAGGGATTGTTCGTGCCATCCGTTGTAACTCAGACTCATTCTCAAACTGTACTGGAATTCCCTGGTTAATAGAAATAAAACACATATCATTGACAGTTCATTATTCAATTAATTTAGAAATTCGGTGAGAGAAAAGAGAACTACTTGTTCCACTTGCAATATATTCATATATGTGGTCTTTCTAGACTCCAGTCAGTGAATTTCGTGAATATTTAACGGGAAATTTGTTAAAAAGATACAAAATTTAGACACCTAAACTGTAATATTTCCCAGCAAAGCCATTATAACATACTGAGCACACAAGTGTTTTGGAAATATTATATTGCACGTGCCTATTACATACTGAATTTTACCAATCTCTGTTCAAGATTGCCTCTAGTCCCTTTAAAGTAAACATTTCACAAAAATGTATAAATTTTAGGTAGCTTGATAACAGTGTTACAGTTAGATGGGTTGATATATTCCGTTTCCAACTCCCTGTGTAACATATCACATAATATATAAATGTTTACGTAGGTTGAGTACAGTTACAGTTAAATGGGTTGATATTCTGTTTCCACCTCCGCATGTAAATATCACATAATTATACATTTTTATGTAGGTTGAGTACAGTGTTACAGTTAGATGGGTTGATATTCTGGTTCCAACTCCCTGTGTGAGATATCACATTTATCAAATGATGTCGCTTGTTTGCCGCTCAACAATGTCATTTCATATTATACAATTATGGACTTTTCAGCTGTTATACATGATGTGATATGCACCAAAAAAATCATTATTGACCGAGGCGATAGCCGAGGTCAATAATGATTTTTTGGTGCATATCAACATCATGTATAACAGCTGAAAAGTCCATAACTGTTTTATTATATAACCCTCAATTTATCATATTGTTTTGATATTGACCAACTTAAAAGAAAAGAAAAGAAACTGTTACTATTTATAAAACTGGTCAATATCAGAAAAAAACAGGTCAATATCGCTAGATATTTTTTCTAAAACATTACTTTTTAGCCAATGAAAACGCGTCTATTTATAGGTTATATAATAATTGTGGATATTAGCACATGTGTAATATCATCGGATGATGTCATGCAATGTTCCACGATAATATACGAGAAACTCGATTGATGCTAGTTACTCCTTAACATTCGCAATATCTCGATCAACTCATGGAATCATATCTCGAATGTATCTAGAAGTAATCCATATTGGTTATGTCATACTAACATGGAAGCGCTCTAGATCACAGTAGATTTCTGCAAAATGACACTTGCACTCAAAATCAATGAAACATCAAACGTTTGCAATGTCATTTCACTGATTGTTCTATCAATAGTTGAAATAAAAGCGCTGATTTTATTTCATATGTTTTCTAATACCCAACATGCTCACAAATCTTACATGAACATGTGGCTACACCTATATTGTTTATATAACAAAGAATGACGGTATTGATCGACTATGTACGATTGGGAGAATAACTTGAATCAAACGTGACAGAGAACAATTACAGAAGAATAAGGTTAAATGTCACGTACCCCAGATGAGGAGGAACTATCTCCGCCCCGGGCTGGCCGACCAGCAGGTCCAGGGGGTCCTGGGGGACCTGCGATACCTCTACCCTCTCCCTCGGGGCCTGGAGGTCCCATTGGGCCACGCTCTCCCGTACCATCACGTCCAGGGAGTCCATCACGACCAGGATATCCGGGAGGCCCTCTCGGTCCCTGAATTTATAATAAATATGACATTTTAAGCACAGTAAAAGACAAAAAGAAACAAATAAAGAACTTTCATGGATTTAGTATTGAATTACTAGAGCAAAATAGCTTTTATTATTATAAACCATTTTAAAACAGAGATTACATATCTTATACTGTCATTAATATAATATACAATACAGATGAAAGAACTGTGAAAGCACAGTGTTAGTACCACTTTAACCCTTAACCCACTACATATATATAATGGATTATTCTTTCTTTGAATTAAGACCATTCCATTTATTTGACAAAAGGGGTGTTTTGGTGAGTTACTCGCAGGCTGATCTGGGTTTACAATGGACGCAAAGGCTAGTAGTCATGCTTAGCAGGTTAAGGATTGAAAAACTATTTGTATACAAAGAGAACTTACGGGTGCTCCAGGTTCCCCAGCAAGTCCGTATATTCCCTCGTCTCGCAATGATCCAGACGGTCCTGGGGGTCCCTGGGGTCCGGCCCCTCCTCGGTCTCCTTTCGCTCCCTGCAGAGTCAATCACACGGGTTACCTTATAGCCTTTATTCACAATTCACATGATATGCAGGAATCAATGTTTCAATGTTCAACATGGAAATGGGATTTTAATATGTTATGAAAAGATCCACTGATGTGAACTTTGCTGACTGCTCTAATTGGAACTGTTTTTAAAAACGCATCTTGAGCAGACAGGATCCAGGAGAAGTTGCTATCTGATGGCAATCTGAGAAATCTGGCCAAAAGGAATTTTACAGGTCAAGCCAATCATTTTGGTCAAGGTCTCATTCACATATCTGTGGCAGATCTAGAGAAATAGCATTAAATTTAATACATTTTACTGCATTTATTTTCAGATTTTTAGCTTTCTTGCATTTTACAGAAAGCTGAAATTAAGTTTAAGCCAATTTGATATATTCTGTGAAGTTTCATTAAAATTCTAGTTTTGGAGGAGTAGCGACAACAAACAACTGTTAATGGACATGATGTGACAATGCGCTATGGCATTAGCTCTCATTGGTCTTAAACCAGTCGAGCTAAAACTGATTTATATTACTGTGTTATACTATACAAATTGTAATTTAATGAATTTTGAACAGAGACATTTAACTATAGATGGAGGTAATATTTTATTTTTGAAATCTAAGAAATTATTTCACTCAATATAATGATAAATCTATAGAAATCAATTCCGCGTGCATTCATACAAAACTTACATCAGAACCGTTATATCCGTGTTGTCCATCAGCACCACTGTCTCCCTGGTGACGATGATAAACAAGGTTAAAAATGAAGTCAATGGTCAATCAAAAGGTCAATGGTCAAGTTCGAGGTCAATGGTCAAGCTCGAGGTCAATGGTCAAACATGAGATCAATGGTCAAGCTTGAGGTCAATGGTCAAACAAGATACATATATCGAAATGATGTGAACATTGAACATGATGTTAAGGTCATACATGATTTCAAATGTCAAACAGGAAGTAAAATGTCAAACATAATGTCAAAGGTTAGAAACACGACCTACACTGAATAATGAATCAACAATTACAAAACTAGCACATGATTCAATACTCTCAACTGAAAAATATTTCAAGACAATTTATATTATTTCAGTTATTACATTAAATATATAAAGCTGACGATATGTGTTCAACAAAATGTTTTATTATCATATTTATTTCCCTACCACTTCAACCTATGAAAGTACTGTAAATGAACTTCATTTAAAGAATCTTTTATTTCTCATATTTTCAATTTTACACAATATACACAGAGAAAAGCCAAGGGAGATAATAACCTTCTCTCCCTTGATTCCAGCCCCAGTAGCTGCCCCTGGCAATCCCGGGGTACCAGGCTGTCCAGCATCTCCTTTGCGACCTTCCATACCGACGCCACGATCTCCCTTCCTGCCTGGGAAGCCGCGGAAACCACGTGGACCCTGAAAAACATAATTTTTACATCAAGAGATATAGCAGAGATGTTTATATTCAGCCAAGCGTCTGCACTAGCGTTTATTTACCCTCACTGTATTGCACATGGCATTATAGCAAGCAAGACCGAAGTTTTATCTCATCCAAAGGACTATAATCAAATGGGAAATTATTGCTAAATATTTGCTTTATTAATCCAAAGACGGCTCTTGCTGGTATAGCATGCATGAATGCATGCGGTTACTAAGCCGAAGTGCTAACAATTATACTATGGCTCCACCTATGAACATATTCACTCTCTTCCTACATGTAGCTCAGGGGATGAAATATATTATACTGTATACTCTTCCTGTAGGACGAGTGGCATTGACATGTTTCCCGTCCTTATAGGATGTTTACTCGTCCTGCTCTGATTGTAAAAGACCACAAAGTAGTCAGATACCATCATTTAACACTATTATATATATAAATAAAACAAAGGGAAACATCATAATGTGTTGTTTTTTTCTTTATATATATCAATGAAAATTACGAAACTTTGACAAGTATTATAGATGACTATAGTCATATTCTATAGTTAACTACAGTCTGATCATGGCCATTACAGTTTCTCTGGCATGGTATATATTTCCCCCCTTTTCCTGTGAAAAATTCGCCTCTTAAAAAAGAAAAATACATTTTTTTATTAGAAAATGTTAAACTCCAATACAGGAAAACAGTATACTTTTATTCCCCTTCCTGAAGGCCCTGGCCCCAGTCACCTAAAAGATGACTAGTATACTATTTGTATAACATCAAATACCGTAATGTTCGCGCTCCGTGAAATTAGAACGGGAGCCGCATTTTAGAATGTCCCAAAACGGAAATGCGTCAATTTCCCAATATCCGGTTGACTTAAATTGCAGTTTATCGCTGAATAAACAGAGTTGCGACTATTTACTGCATTTAATCGCTTAATAAACTATGTAAGAACTATTTTCTTTGTTGTTTTCTACTGAAATGTTACTCGTCCTCTCGGACGACTGATTAATGGGTTTCACTCGTCCGGATTCGAATTTTACTCGTCAATACGAGCTAACGAGTGAAATTTTCGTGCCCTGTAGCTTATAGTTAAATTCCTTAACGGACAAAACATGTCAGTGAAAAATTATAAAGTGTCTGCCAATACACCAGATTTTTACACTTATCACAACTTTGGATCTGATATAGAAACAATATGTTGGTGAAAACATGCAGCTTAACTCTCATGAATTCCACCAAGATCATCAAAATGGCTTTTTTCATTGACTGGAACGTGCAAATATTGAAATATATATTTTGTGTGTGGATTTATAACCATCAGGACAGCTTCAAGTTAAAGAGCAAGAATATTCAAACATATGTTTTGTGTGTGGATTTGTAACCATTAGGACAGCTTCAAGTGAAAGAGCAAGAATCTAGTCTTTCCAAATATATCTTCAAATAAAATCTTGAAGGAAGCATTATCTTGCAAATAAAAATTAGCATATTTTATGCAAGTTAGCTTAATTTATGCAAATTAGCTTAATAGTTAAACTTATTTATTTTACACTGATTGCAATGAAAGCTCTCTGAACTTATTTTAATCACTCTCCATGTCTTCCTGGGTAGAACCAGTACTAGATAAATGCAGATAAAGTGTCTTGCTCAGTGAGACATATGGCCACAACTTTTTGATCCTGGCTCAACGCTCTACCACTAGACCACAGTGCTCCGCTAATATCTGCTTAATTTATGCCAATTAGTTAACTTAAAAACTGAAATTAAGAGTGATAAATAGTTCCTTACAGGAAATCCTGGGTATCCAATTTCTCCCTGTTTGCCAGTAGGTCCCCGAGGTCCCGGGCTTCCATCAGCTCCAGGCTCGCCCGCGTCTCCTTTGTCACCATTCTCACCCTGGAAACAGAAGTAATCCAAATTGTCTACATACATTTCTGAAAATTGTCAATTAGTACTGGAACATTTCAAAAATGTAAGTTTCCACAATATGTGTGCTGTACAAATGACAATAACATCGTCTTATCACTGATTGGACCAGAAAAAGCCACAAATAAATTCCATAAATGGCACGCTGGTAGTCAACACATAAAGTTTTACACCTGTAAATCGCATAACTATATTTTATAACTTTCTTCATAATTTATAATATTGTGTTAATTTCACATGTATTGGCTATGTAATACTTAGCCTGATGCATATGTATTACCTACATTAGTGTCATATATGTAACAAGAGGCCCAGTGGAGGCCCAAGAGGGCCTGTGGACGCTCTACTGGCTAATATGGCTCTTATACATGTAACATCAATGAAGCGAGTGACTATCGTCTTAAAGAGGCAAAATATAGCATTTTTAACTAAATCAAGAGCCATAACTCTGCCATTACTGGTCCAATCTGGTTGGTTTTCGAACTTGGCCAGTAGAGATAATAAACCCCCCCCAAAAAAAAACATCAAAAAAAATATTAAAAAAAATAATAATAAAGAAATATAAAAATAATAAAAGAAAAAAAACGTCAAAAAATCTGGAAATTTTGGTAAAGATCTGATGAAAAAACTCCGCTGTTACTGGTCCGATCTGGCTGGTTTTCAAAATTGTTTGAGCTTTTATTGACATTAACAATCTGGTAAAATTTGGTAAAGATCGGATGAAAAATGAAGGCCCTATCATCTTAACGAGGCAAAATTTGCATTCTTAACTAAATCAAGGGCCATAACTCCGCTGTTACTGGTCCGATCTGGCCGGTTTTCGAACTTGTACGAGCTTTCATTGACATTAACAATCTGTTAAAGTTTGGTAAAGATCAGATGAAAAATGGAGGCCCTATCGTCTTAACGAGGCAAAATTTGCATTTTTAACTTAATCAAGGGCCATAACTCCAGTGTTACTCGTCCGATCTGGCTGGTTTTCGAACTTGTCCGAGCTATCATTGACATTAACAATCTGGTAAAGTTTGGTAAAGATCGGATAAAAATGAAGGCCCTATCATCTTAAAGAGAAAAAGTTAACTGACGACGACGGACGATGGACAAGTCGCCATCCCATACATCCCATACTAATAATAATTATGCATAATAACTAATGAAAGGTTATACTTTTGACACAAAATCAGATGTAATAAAGTTACTTTATTAATATGGTTTTGTAATAAAAACAACAACTTTACCTTCTCTCCTTCGCTTCCTGCTACAGCAACTCCTGAACCCTGCAACACGGTAGTGGGGCCAGGGGGTCCAGCAGGTCCGACGGGGCCAGGCTCTCCAGAATCTCCTTTATCACCCCTAGGTCCCTGAAAATCAGATGAAATCAATAACAACTAGAACTATCACTGAAGGTGATGAATACCCCCGCTTTTTTGCTATAGCCGATGATGGGCAAAATGAAGAATAATGAATGTCTAAAATATATGTAACAGTTAGTTTTTTTAATGTGGAAGAAATTTCAAGTAAAACAAAGGTCCATAATTTCGTAAAAAAAAAATTGCAGAATCGAAAAACCATTAATGCAGAGACACGCCATATCATCACGTGTGTACTTTATGTCAAATGTAATAACAATCCATGAAAAGTGTTAAAGTGAAATCCACATGAAGTTCATTATAGTGTGAAAAAGTCAAATAAAGGGCCTTAATTCTGTAATGATGTGTGATGCAGAAGGACTTAAGGTAATCAGTTGTTATGTGTACATGAAGTTTGGGAACAATCGATTCGAAAATGTTTGAGAAAAATATACAATATTTGAGTGGAAAATTCTAAGTCAAACAAAGGGCCATATTTGGCAATCAATGATGGGTGAATTTAGAGGGACATAAGGTCATCAGTTTATGTGTATATTAAGTTTTGGAACAATCAACTCAAAACTGTTTGAGAAGAATGTGTTAACATGTCATTATACAATATTAGAGTGGAAAATTCCAATTCAAACAAAGGGCCATAATTCTGTAATAAATTGGGCAATCAATGACGGGTGATGAAGAGGGACGTAAGGTCATCAGTTGTTATGAGAATATGAAGTTTGGGAACAATCCATTCAAAATTGTTTGAGATATGCAAGTATTAAAAATGTGTTATGGGACGTGACGCGATGAGACAATGGGGACTACGTGATTCCTATATAGCTATAGATATAGGTATAAAAATGTATTAGCTTATTTAGAACAGTCCATAACAGAGAAAGATGGTTTTATTACTATCGAGAAGATTCTGGTTACATTTCTGGAGAATAGACGCCAATACGTGGTACGTCCTGGTTAACGTCACATCCAAACGAACTGATCAGATTTGACATTTGTCTATCCAACCTTAATTTACCCTTTTCACGTCCTCATAATCGCCAAAGCTTATTTTCATACGAAATGACTTGATTCGGGGGTTTCTCACTTTGAACAAGAACAGGTTCATTCTATAGTACCAGCATCATTTCATTCTTTCATCTTTGCATATTTACTGCAATGCCTAATGTCAGATAAGAAAAATCATCCACCTTATAACTAGTCTTACCATAACTCCAGACATGCCCATTTCTCCCTGCATGCCTTGTATTCCCGGTGCCCCAACCGGTCCCGACTCGCCGGGAATTCCCATTGGACCGGGTAGGCCTGCCTGACCTCTATCTCCCTTGAATCCGGGTTCACCTTGATCCCCCATTGGTCCAGGCAATCCGGGAGTTCCGATGAATTCAGTATCGCCAGAGCCCTCGGAGTCGACAAAGTTGATATCGCGAATATTCCCACCATGGTAACCTGGTCCAGGGGGTCCGGGAGGTCCAGGTGGACCTGAAGGTCCGGTTCGGCCCATTGGTCCTGGTTCACCGTCAGCTCCGGGCACTGAAACACCCGGTAAACCGTGCTCACCCTGGTCTCCTTTATCACCCTAAAAATATAACAATTTTGTTATTACACAGGAATGATGAAATAAACTCATTTAGCTACTTATTCAATACAAAAGACCATTTCAAAGGTTCTGTGCAACAGTGCTGTATCTTCTTCTTTACAATTATGAAGTTACAACATTGTTAATCTGAACCTTTGATTTGCCTCATGATATATAACAACTTACATAAAATTTACGCACAAAAAAACTTCTTTATAATACAAGCCATTATTATATGTAATATTTAAATTCACTTGTTTTTGTTAATAAAAAAAGTGATATTTCAAATAAACTTCGTTTTTCCAAGGAGACACACACACTGCACGTACGCATCCAATGTGTCTTAATAGAAAATGGCTAAAAATACACTTCTGGTAATTGTCTCTCTTGCACGTTTTTTTTTTTTATCATTATCAATGGTACTATAGCGACAGCATTATAACACTAATATAAGAAAATAATGTAAACATAAGAACCGGTTAGCTTTTTTTGGGAGTTAATGCAGTTTTAAATGCCAGTAGTTGAATGGGAAATTTACCAGAAAGCGCTAAAATGCTTTATGGAATTTGTCATTTACTACCGTCATTTAAAACAGCATAAAAGCTTAAAAATGTGAATAAATCCTTTAAAATTCATTACACGTTTAAATATCCTTTATAAGTATGCTTTCAAAACTCATGCATATTCGACTATTTTCAAGTTGATACAAAATTCAATGATATCTCTGAGATGAATATGATATGAGATATTGCGATTACCTTGATTCCGTGGTTGCCTGGGATACCTGCCTCCCCGGGGGGACCCTGTAGCCCTGTTATTCCGGGCGATCCTCTCTCACCGGTCAAGCCAGGGTTTCCATCAGCTCCATCACTACCCTGGGGATTCCACAAAATAAAATATTGTACATTTGTGTCGAACCATTTTCAAATAGCTTCTGTAGATAAAATAATGCTTAATTACATACATGCCAGTGGAATAATGGATTTATATATGATTGCAATGGAAACCTTATCTTTTCATTGTATTTTTACGACAAAAAAAACATTAATTTTAACTGTGGATACTTAAAGCAAAAAGACATGGTTGGTTGTGAATATCAGACTTATTTTCATCTATCTATAAGTGAAAAAATTCAACTGTTTTCACCTGTGTAATGGCTAGTGTAATGGCCTGTGTAATTGCATGTGTAATGGCTAGTGTAATGGCTTGTGTAATGGCTAGAGTAATGGCTTGTGTAATGACTTGTGTAATGGCTAGTGTAATGGCTAGTGTAATGGCTAGTGTAATGGCTTGTGTAATGGCTAGAGTAATGGCTAGTGTAATGGCTTGTGTAATGGCTAGTGTAATGTCTAGTGTAAAGGCTTGTGTAATGGCTTGTGTAAGGGCTAGTGTAATGGCTAATGTAAGGGCTTGTTTGTGTAATGGCTAGTTTAATGGCTTTTGTAACGGCTTGTTTGTGTAATGGCTAGTGTAAAGGCTTGTTTGTGTAATGCCTAGTGTAATGGCTTGTGTAATGGCTAGTGTAATGAATAGTGTAAAGGCTTGTGTAATGGCTTGTGTAAGGGCTAGTGTAATGGCTAATGTAATGGCTTGTTTGTGTAATGGCTAGTGTAATGGCTTGTGTAATGGCTTGTTTGTGTAATGGCTAGTGTAAAGGCTTGTTTGTGTAATTGCGTGTAATGGTTAGTGTAATGGCTTGTTAATTGCTAGTGTAATGGCTTGTGTAATGGCTAGTGTAATTGCTAGTGTAATGGCTTGTGTAATGGCTAGTGTAATGACATGTGTAATGTCTAGTGTAATGGCTTGTGTAAGGGCTAGTGTAATGGCTTGTTTGTGTAATGGCTTGTGTAATGTCTAATGTAATGGCTTGTTTGTGTAATGGCTAGTGTAATGGCTTGTGTAATGGCTTGTTTGTGTAATGGCTAGTGTAAAGGCTTGTTTGTGTAATCGCGTGTAATGGTTAGTGTAATGGCTAGTTAATTGCTAGTGTAATGGCTTGTGTAATAGCTTGTGTAATGGCTAGTGTAATTGCTAGTGTAATGGCTTGTGTAATGGCTAGTGTAATGACATGTGTAATGTCTAGTGTAATGGCTTGTGTAAGGGCTAGTGTAATGGCTAATGTAATGGCTTGTTTGTGTAATGGCTAGTGTAATGGCTTGTGTAATGTCTTGTGTAATGGCTTGTGTAATGGCTAATGTAATGGCTTGTGTAATGTCTTGTATAATGGCTTGTGCAATGGCTAGTGTAATGGCTTGTGTAATGACTTGTGTAATGGCTTGTGTAATGCCTAGTGTAATGGCTTGCATAATGGCTAGTGTAATGACTAGTGTAATGGATTTTGTAATGGTTTGTGTAATGGCTAGTTTGTGTAATGGCTAGTGTAATGGCTTGTTTGTATAATCGCTGGTAATGACTTGTGTAATGTCTTGTATAATGGCTTGTGTAATGGCTAGTGTAATGGCTTGTGTAATGCCTAGTGTAATGGCTTGTGTAATGTCTAGTGTAATGTCTAGTGTAATTGCTTGTGTAATGGCTTGTGTAATGGCTAGTGTAAAGGCTTGTTTGTGTAATGGTTGTGTAATGGCTAGTGTAATGGCTTATGTAATGACTTGTGTAATGGCTTGTGTAATGCCTAGTATAATGGCTTGCATAATGGCTAGTGTAATGGCTTTTGTAATGGCTAGTTTGTGTAATGGCTAGTGTAATGGCTTGTTTGTATAATCGCTAGTATAAGGGCTTGTGTAATGGCTAGTGTAAAGGATTGTGTAATGGCTTGTGTAAGGGCTAGTGTAATGGCTTGTTTGTATAATCGCTAGTATAAGGGCTTGTGTAATGGCTAGTGTAAAGGATTGTGTAATGGCTTGTGTAAGGGCTAGTGTAATGGCTAATGTAATGGCTTGTTTGTGTAATGGCTTGTGTAATGGCTAGTATAAGGGCTAGTGTAATGGCTAATGTAATGGCTTGTTTGTGTAATGGCTTGTGTAATGGTTAGTATAATGGCTTGTGTAATGTCTTGTGTAATGGCTAGTGTAATGCCTTGTGTAATTCCTTGTGTAATGTCTTGTGCAATGTCTAGTGTAATGGCTTGTGTAATGGCTTGTATAATGGCTAGTTTAATGGTTTGTGTAATGACTTGTGTAATGGCTAATGAAACGGCTTGTTTGTGTAATGGCTAGTGTAATGGCTTGTTTAATGGTTTGTGTAATGGCTAGTGTAATGTCTTGTTTGTGTAATGACTTGTGTAATAGCTGGTGTAACGGCTAGTGTAATGGCTTGCATAATGGCTAGTGTAATGGCTTTTGTAATGGTTTGTGTAATGGCTTGTGTAATGGCTTGTTTGTGTAATGGCTAGTGTAATGGCTTGTTTGTGTAATCGCTAGTGTAAGGGCTTGTGTAATGGCTAGTGTAAAGGCTTTAGTATTTTATAGCGACATTCTCTTTTACTTGTACAAGAGACCAGTGCAATGGTTGTGCACGACCACTCATCATGCAAATATCAGACTTATGTCATCTCTACATGACACTTCTTTCACCCATATAACGCACTTGTGTATTTCATATCTGACAACAGCCTCTATTTCTTACGGAACAGACCAGTCAGTGCAATATGACCACTCATCATGAAAATAGACGGTACGTTTGGTACGGACTTCGCATTTCGTCATTTTCTTTCTTTCTTTCTACTGATACTGCACACAATCAATTTTGATTATCACGGCAGCCTCATTTCCGAGGAAGTGTTTACGTACGTAATGGCTAGTGTAATGGCTAGAGAAAGAAAGGATGGCATACTTTCACAGTCCCTTGCCTGAGTAAGATACTGCAGTAGTCTGTTTGAAAAACCCGGGACTTGACGAGAATCGAACCTGTGACTTCATAATTTAAACACATATATCAGCTCTCCTTCCAACAGAATGTTTTTTAAAAACTATTGCTTTTGGCAGGAGTCTAGACTTTACCTGTGAAATGATGTACTGAATTTGTGTGGATGATGTGGTGCAGGTGAGAATGTCAGTAAAAATGTCAGTAATGATTGTGCCAGTGAAGATGTCAGTACCACTACTGCAGGTGAAAAAGTCGGTAGTTCTGGTGCAGGTGATGAAGCCAATATTGCTGGTTAAGTTTTTTGTTGCTATAATATACTTTTTTAGGATTAGAAGAGAAATCAGCTTCATTCTTTTGTAAGCTTTAGCTTTACTTGCCCTGTGGTCATGAAAACCTGTTTTCATGAATAGAATCAACTCACCCTTTCTCCAGGATGTCCCCTTTCTCCTGGAACTCCCTGGTCTCCCGTCTCACCCCGCAGTCCATGTTCACCTCGATGTCCAGGCTCGCCAGTGGGTCCTTGGGGTCCTGTGAGTCCTCGGAGTCCTTCTGGGCCCTCTGGACCCATTGGGCCGACCTCTACAACGTTTGGCTTAGAGCCGGAAACCTACATATGGAAACATGTTCATTTTAACATACAGTCTAACTTCCAAAGCCTAACTATGAACAAAACCTTTACCTTGAAAGGCTTTGTGGGTCTAGATGGAAAGCCTATCTAATTCCTTGTACTTCTGCATTCGAATCTTGAAGTATAAACGTCCAACACCATCATTAATTCGAATGCATTTACCCGATCCAAAAGTTTTTGAAGTGCTTCACATTCCTTTCAAAAGTTTGATGATGTCGGGTTCCCGGATTCCTATGTATTCTTCCCCTCTCTCTGGGGTGGCTCTAAATAACCTATACTGTGTTGATGAGCCATTAAAAAACATTCAATTGTTTTGGTATATTACTTATTGTGGATATTGCACCAATAATATATAAAAATCTATGGTAGAAAAAGAGGAACAATTAAAAACTCCAAATTGTATTTAATTATATGTAAGCAGTTTCAAAGTCAAAATGACTATATAAATCATTATAATATGTTGTTATATATATTTACTTGTTTATATACCCGTTGACGGGCATTTGTTGATTTACATATATAGTTTATATTACTATACCATATCATCACTTATTTGTAAATAGTTTTATCTTTATATATTTACATTAATTTTTAATTACTACTTCATTTCTTCATCTTTCATCAGTTTTTCACACAATATGACCTATTTATGTGTCGACGTGTCGTAAACACCAATCATCCATCAATCTAAGTCAAAATGATACATGTATTGTATTAAAGGGGTTGATGCACTATTTTCAAACAAGGTTTATTTTAAAGGGCTCTGAAAACTTGAAAAAAGCTGAAAGAATTATCAAAATGCCATGAAAAATAAAGGAGACATGACCTACTGAAAATGTGCAAAGAAACATAAATGGAGGCAATCATTTTGGAACATGACATCATCGCGCCTTTTTTAAAATACCATATAGGGCGTATTGACAAAATGTATTTTAAAGCAAAGAAAATCACTGAAAATGAAAACTAAGCACACAATTTATACATTTTACATCTATATTTATTTTTAATCAATTTGCAGTGATTTTCGTTGCTTTAAAATGTAAATAAAGATTTATAGGCCATCTTTATCAACAACTGGAACATCTTTAACATTTTAGATGTGTCCAGAAAAAGCCTGATGTACTCTCTTTAAATGTAATTACCGTATTTTACCTTGTATAGTACGCACTTTTTTGACCACTTTTACGGTTCTCGAAAGGGGGGTGCGTACAATATAAGGAAACAATAAAAATAACTTTTTTTTCTCTTGCAGAAAATCGAAATCTCGGAAGAAAAACCTTGACGACGAACAGACGTCGAGACAGTAAATTGTGAATACCGATAATACACATTTTTTTCGTAAATTACTCGCTTCATATAACTAATATATTGACTTAATTCGAATTAAAAATGAATAAAGTGTATTAAGATGCTTGTTTTTGTGTAAATGTTTGTAAATATGTGCATGTTTGTTGTAAAACTTCAATAAATTGCGTGAAAAATCGTCCTTCCATTTTGTTGTTTATATCGCGTGACGTAATATCACGTGACTTCCAGCTGTTTAGACATTAGACTGGTACATGGAATATTGTTACAGTTCTATTCTATTCTTATATTTATAGGATTTTATTTAATATTTTATAAAAAATTAATGAAGTTTTTGCTTTATTTTGAAATATATTTTAGACGGCGTAGAAAGGCAGAATCACCCTACTTTGAAATGGCAATTATTCAATAATGCTTGTGAAAACATGCTTACCGGTACACATTTGATGATTGATAATTGGGTCAAACAATATCGCACCTCGGCTGCAGTTTTGACACATTATAAACATGGGTAGAATGTGTTATTCTATTTTTATAATCCTTTGAAGTTGCCGCGAGTATCGACTATTTCTGAGGATGCACTTTGACACGCCGTGTGACCTTTACCAGATTTAGCCATGTGGTACAGGTAACTGATCACGCGTTACCCATCTGATTCACTTATGATAAACTCTGGTTCCCGTGAATACACAATGTTAGTATAATCGGCGTAATGGATTACGGTAACCAGGGCTTTTTATGTCATATAAAGCCCTGCGGTAACCAACGACTTTGTTGCGTTTTAGTAGATGTAATTATCGGATTACGGACAATTATCTGCGGCATTATAATTGGCTTTTTGATGAGATGATACAAGATAGGTACTCCCCTGAAGATTGGCAATTAATGATTGAAGTAATTATATTTTCTTTTGTACGCTAATTATCTCGATCGTGATTTTTTATTTTTTTTTTATTTTTTTTTTATTTTCGTTGAATGGTTCATCTAGGAAAACTACTGTCAACACAAATAAATAAACACACCCACACCCCTCCCACTAGTTTATTTTACCACTATTACTACAATACATCACAGTCTGAATATGCGTTAAATACAAATGAAAATGAAAAGCTTCTTCTGTTCATGTTTCTTAACAAATGACTTCACCTTTATCTGAAATAGAAAGCATAATATTTTGATGCGTACTATACACGGAAACAACTTTTTTACCCCAGTTTTGACCTCCGAGAGGGGGGTGCGTACTATACACGGGTGCGTACTATACAAGGTAAAATACGGTATGTATTATGTTTGTGGAATGTTTCAATAAAAACATAAATAGTAGTGTTTTGAAATGATTTAAAGTGTTTTTTTTTTTTTTTACCAAATCATGACTTAATTATTCAGGAAGAGCTCCACATGAAACATATCAAGTAATTCCTCATCACAGACTTCTTTTCATGAAATTAAATTTACACTGTCAATTTAACACTAGGACTTTTATGTCTGTCCATTTTTATATTAAATAATTAATGTTTTAGAAATAAATATAATTTTGTCTAAAAATTTAACCCTTAACCCGCTAAGCACGACTACAATAGCCTTTGCGTCCATTGTAAACCCAGATCAGCCTGCGAGTAACATAACTGGAATGGTCTTAATTGAAAGAAAGAACAGTCCATTATATATATGTAGCGGGTTAAGGGTTAAACAGGAATACTCTTCACAGACACAAGTCTTTTTTAGTTATGTTTTCCATATTCACAGCCGACACACGGCCAAATAAAGTATAAATTACGGCCACATAAGTATAATTTATAAATACTGCAACACCAATAATTTGGTTTTAAAGTCCATATTAATTATTACTTGTGTTGCTAAATTTTGTACAATTGTAAATCGCACAATTATACAAAAGTGTTTTTAAATAATTCGGCAACAAATTCATTAAGCAAAAAAAGTTTTAATTTAGAATAAAATTTCTTGATTTTCCAAAGAGATAAAATAATGGGATAACACGGAAAAAAATAGTATTTTCTAATCTTTACTCAGAAGTTACGTGGAACCCTTCACAGATACATAACAACTAGCCTACCTCAACCACTTGTCCAGGGAGTCCAGGGGTACCTGGGCGACCAGGTTCTCCATCTCTGCCATTGATCCCATCCTTACCATCACGCCCTGCCTCACCCTCAGGTCCTCTCGGTCCCTCGTGTCCAGGGATACCTGGTGCTCCATCTTCACCATCCTCTCCCTGACACGACAAATGAGAAATAATTAGCACATAATATATTCTTTTCTTCTACTATTTAAACAAGAGGCCCAAGAGGGCCTGTGGACGCTCTACTGGCTCAAGATAAAGTTTATGTATAAGTGGCCATAAGTCTTTCAAAAATCATTCAACCAGAACATGGCAATGACAGGTGCAACTAGGCTAAGTGCTGATCATCCATGCCAAGATTCGCTGAAATCTGGCAAAGAGTTCAGAAGAGACTAATGCTGGACAAAGTTTGTGTATTAAAACATTTAAAGGGTCACAACTCTGCCAAAAATCATTCAACTGAAATATGGCGATGATATGCACAACTAGGCTTGATACTGATCATTCTTGTCAAGTTTCGTCTGTATCCAGCCAGGGGTTCAGGAGAACTAGCCCAGAAAAAAATTGTGGTATCAAAATCCTTTAAAGGGCCATAACTCCGCCAAAAATCTGTAAACCGCAACTAGGCTTGGTGCTGATCATCCCTGCAAATTTTCATTGAAATCTGGCGAGGGGTTCAGGAGAAGTACATCAGAACAAAGTTTGTGTATTAAAACCTTTAAAGGGCCATAACTCTGCCAAAAATCATTCAACCGGAACACGGCGATGATTTGCACAACTAGACATAGAATTGATCATCCCTAAAAAGTTTCGTTTAATCCAGCCAGGGGTTCAAGAGAACTAGTCAGAACAAAGTTTGTGTATTAAAACCTTTAAAGGGCTAAAACTCCGCCAAAAGCATTCAACTGGAACACGGTGACTATGTACAACTAGGCTTGGTACTGATCATCCCTGCAAAGTTTCAATGAAATCCGGCCAAATGAAGGCCCTTTCGTCTTAATGAGGCCAAGATATAGCATATTTCAGAAAATCAAGGGCCATGACTCTGATGTAAATGGTCCAATCTGGATGTTTTTCGAACTTGTCCAAGCTTTCATTGATATTAACAATCTGGTAAAGTTTCTTAAAGATCGGATGAAAGATGAAGGCCTTATCATCTTAATGAGGCAAAATATAGCATTTTTAACTAAATCAAGGGCCATAACTCATCTGTAACTGGTCCGATCTGGCTGGTTTTCAAAATTCTGAGCTGTCATTGATAGAAACAATCAGGTAAAGTTTTGTAAAGATCAGATGAAAGATGGAGGCCCTATCGAATTAACAAGGCAAAATATAGCAATTTCAACTAAAACAAGAACCATAACTCATCTGTTACTGGTCCAATATGGCTGGTTTTCGAAACTGTCTGATCTGTCATTGATATAAACAATCAGGTAAAGTTTTGTAAAGATAAGATGAAAGTTGAAGGCCCTATCGAATTAACGAGGCAAAATATAGCATTTTTAACTAAATCAAGGGCCATAACTCTGCTGTTACTGGTCTGATCTGACTGATCTTCGAAATGTCCAAGCTTTCATTTATATAAACAATCTGGTAAAGTTTGGTAAAGATCGAATGAAAGATAAAGGCCCTATCGTCTTAACGAGGCAAAATATAGCATTTTTAACTAAATCAAGGGCCGTAACTCTGCTGTTAATGGTCCGATCCTGTTAGTTTTCGACCTTGTCCTAGCTCTCATTTATATAAAAATCTGGTAAAGTTTGGTAAAGATTGGATGAAAGATGAAGGCCCTATCGTCTTAACGAGGCAAAATATAGCATTTTTAACTAAATCAAGGGCCGTAACTCTGCTGTTAATGGTCCGATCCTGTTAGTTTTCGACCTTGTCCTAGCTCTCATTTCTATAAAAAATCTGGTAAAGTTTGGTAAAGATTGGATGAAAGATGAAGGCCCTATCATCTTAATGAGACCAATATAGCAATTTTAACTAAATCAAGGGCAATAACTCCGCTGTTAATGGTCCGATCTAGCTGGTTTTCGAACTTGTCCGAGCTTTCATTGATATTAACAATCTGTGCAAGTTTGGTAAAGATCAAATAATAAATGAAGGTGCTAGAGTGTTCACAAGGCTTAATATGGCATTTTTCAGCAAAACAAGGGCCATAACTCCGGTGAAATTATTTCGATCTTGCCAGTTTTCGAACTTGTCCGAGCTTTCATTGATATAAAGACACTGGCAAAGTTAAGTAAAGGTCCGATTAATGTTGAAGGCCCTAGAGTGTTCACAAGGCAGAAAATAGCATTTTTCAGAAAAGACAAGGTCCATAACTCCGGTGTTACTGATCCGATTTAGCTGGTTTTCGAACTTGTTCGAGCTTTCATTGATATTAACAATCTGTGCAAGTTTGGTAAAGATCAAATTATAAATGAATGTGCTAGAGTGTTCACAAGGCAGAAAATGGCATTTTTCAGAAAAAACAAGGGCCATAACTCTGGTGTTACTGAACCAATTTAGCTGATTTTCGAACTTGTCGAAGCTATCATTGGTATTAACTATCTGTACAAGTTTGGTAATGATCAAATAATAAATGAAGGTGTTAGAGCGTTCACAAGGCAGAAAATGGCAATTTTCAGAAAAAACAAGGGCCATAACTCCGGCGTTACTGATTTGATTTGGCTGGTTGCAAACTTGTCCGAACTTTCATTGATATTAACAATCTGTGCAAGTTTGGTAAAGATCAAATAATAAATGAAGGTGCTAGAGTGTTCACAAGGCTTAATATGGCATTTTTCAGCAAAACAAGGGCCATAACTCCGGTGAAATTTATCCGATCCGACTGGTTTTCGAACTTGTCCGAGCTTTCATTGATATAAAGACACTGGCAAAGTTTAGTAAAGATTCGATTAATAATGAAGGCCCTAGAGTGTTCACAAGGCAAAAGTTAACAGACGGACGATGGACGGACGACGGACGGATGACGGACGGACGGACGACGGACGACGGACAACTCGCCATCCCATAAGCTCTGCTGGCCTTCGGCCAGTAGAGCTAAAAAACAAATAAAAAAATCCACAGAATGTCATATTTAATTAACTCTCAACAGGATACTATAAATATGTTTAAACTTATTTATTTTACATTGATTGTAAGGAAAGCTCTTTGAACTTATTTGAATCACTCTCTATGTTTTCCTGGGTAGAACCAATACTAAGCAATGCAGATAAAGTGTCTTGCTCAGGGACACAACGCATATGGCAATGGTGGGGATCGAACCCACGACTTTTCGATCATGGGTCCAACACTCTACCACTGGACCACAGCGCTCCACTGTAAATACACGAGTGTATAATCTTCATTGAATTCTATTTTTAATTTAAGAAATACAATATTTCCAGCTGTGCCTGATGGGCTCCACTTGAAGACCAGCAATGTTTTTCAAGCCCCAAACACCAGGTTTTGATCTCGCAAAATATAAACCGGCTGAAATTTTTTATTTCTTATTTGAGAGATTAAACATAAATCAAAAACTATTTCAGAACTTCTAATCTAATATCCAGCAAAGAAAACATGCAGCTTCATTGTATTTCTAATAATTTAGATTTATTGTTGAGTGTAGTGCTGTTTTAAAGAACATGTAATATCAACATTGCATTTTTTTTCATGTTTCTGGCGATAAAAAATTATCTTAATGGTTAACATATACGTGTCGACCTATTGCGTAGCGAGAGATGTTGATAGTAAATTTAACATCTCAACGACCAATCAGCATTGAGTTTTTTAATAAACCATGTTAGCTAATAACTCTGGGAGCCCCCTACTATATGGGAGGCCAAAAAGCAGGGAAGGGGAGCCCCTCTCCTGTAACCTAGCACCCTATCTGTGCCTGATACAAATAATAACCATGTTTACGTACCCGGTCACCTTTCAATCCTGGCATTCCGGGTCTACCATCCTGTCCTGCTGGACCTGGCATACCCTGAAAATAAATAATTAACAATCAACACATAATTAAATGAAACTTATAATTTTCACTCAAAACATAATCCTACAAAACTTTTAACATAATCATATGAAAGCGATGGGAAAGCTTATATTAGCAGGATTTTATAACAGATATTTCGACAATAAAACATATTCAAAAACATATTTTTTGCTGAAGAAATGCGATATCCTGTTTAAAATATTACCTATTAAATGTTTAAATTTTACAATATGCAACCTTTTAAAGCCGAAATTAAGGTTTTATTTGATACCCCAGCCTACCCCGTTTTCACTTCTTGGAGAAAGGGTTGGTATGAAGTTAATACTCGGACTACGTAATGGATATAAAATAATTAACTATACATCTATACTTTATTATCTTTAAATACAGGCAACACATTTAAAAAAGAATTTAATGAACACCATCCAGTTAGTTTTGTATTGACATTGTAATGACTTTCTTCTTCAAGGTTCTTACATCATTAAATAAGATTTTTTTTTTGTTTGTTCAAGCTGATATTGTGAGTTGATAATAAAGTTAAACTCATCGGATAAAACATCGAATTGTAGACTTTTTCTATATTATCATGATAAAGTATTTTCTCCCAAAATAAATACCTAAACAAATTAACTGTAAAATAAACTTCCAATAGTCCAGTCCAATAAGTACATCCAATACTTATGTCCTCTTAAAATCTTTTCAGCTTTGGAGACAAGAAAGGCTTAATTTGCTCCCCTAAAGTTGGAAATTGGAAATGAGTAATAATTTTCATACCGAAAATTACGTCTTTTCATACCGAAAATTACGTCTTTTCATACCAAAAATTACGTCCCTTAAAAGTTCTTTAGCTTTTGAGATAAGAAAAGCATAATTAGTTCCTTAGTGAATTTGGAAATTGCAACTCTGCATTTACCTTTAAAGGGGAGCAAAATCATGTCAAACTGGGTCTATAACAAAGAAATCATAACGAACGTTAACTACTGTTTGGGTCACTTGTTTCAGCCAAAGTTTTTTTTGACTTTTCAGATAAAATTCATCTACTACCTAAATAAGTTGTAGCAGTGAAACAGACATTTGTAGTAGTAAATAAAAATGCCTTACTTTTCAAATCGGTTGAGAAATAAAAATTGCATGTGTGAAAGCTGTTTTTGATGGGTCATTTTCAATGGAAAATTCCGCTAATGGAAAATTCCGCTGCATGAAAAAATATTATTTTTTTAGATTTTTTATCCAAAAACGTTTTTAAATTGTTCGATATTAGTAAATTAAGACACCCTGAAAGTTTTATAGCAAAATATGAAGGCTAACTGAAGTTTTTTGAAATTTCTTAATTTTCTGCTGTCCCACCAACAAGGAATTTACATAGGAAAAAGCCCTCAACCGATTTTCAAAAGTAAAGTTGTTTTTATTTACCACTAAAAATGCCAGTTCTAATGATATATAACTGATATAAATATTTTTTAAATTGCTCAAGTTACTGCAGAAAAACCTTTGGCTGAAACAAGCGCCCCAAACAATAAATCCAAAATGT